>PVJH01022082.1:0-37333 GCA_004026705.1 Nesogale talazaci | reverse complement strand
CCCCCCCATTACCATCATGACTCCTGTTCTAGCTTACAAATCTGGCTAGACCAAAACATGTATACTGGTACAGATAAGAGCGAGATACACAGGGAACCCAGAACAGACAACCCCCTCAGGGCCAATTAGGGTAGTAGCCATAAGAGGAGGGTAAAGATGGAGGTTGGGGGGGGGGGGAAGTATGGGGAAACCAATCACAATAATCGTGTATGGCCCTCATTCCAAGGGGACAGCAGGAAAGTGGGTGAAATGAGACAGCAGTCTGAGCAAGACATGGGGGAAAAAAAGAGAAGAATTTGTAAATTATCAAGGGTCATGGGGGAGAGAGGGTGGGTGAGAAGGGAAAAGAAACGAGGAGGTGATGCCAGGCACTCAAGTAGAAAGAAAAAGTTTTGAAAAAGATGACAACATATGTACAGATGATATGTTTGACAAAATGGATATATTGTGATAAGAGCTCTAAGAGGCCCCAATTAAAAAAAAAATTGGTCAAGACACTTAAGAGAAGTGTAGCTCACATTCCATAAATGCTACAACAAATACTCTCGGAGAGCAGACTGATGAAATCCCCTGGTAATACCAAAAACAGACTTTGGAAACAGAGTGCGGCACCCCATCAGACTCAATTGTAAAACACTCATAAAGGCCAACAGATCTTGAACTTTTTATAGGATTTTCCATTTCTGTAAGTGGCTTTCTTTTTGTTATTTTGTGTTTGTTTTTTGCTGTCACTATTGGTTTTTTTGTTTTGTTTTGTTTTTTTGGGCATCACTGCCCTCTGGTGGTGGGAGTAGAAGGCCCAGCCTTTGCTCCATGGAGCTGGAATCGAACCTCCATCCCAGTGGGCCGCGCACAACCACTGCGCCACCGGGGCTCAGCCCCAGCTGTCACTATTGTTTTCTTGGTTTTGACTTCCTTTTGTTGTTTTATTTGGCTTTGCCAGGTTTGGGGACTTAATTAACCTGCATAACTATCTAGATAGGAAAGGCAGGATAAATAATTTGAAGATGAAAAGAATGGGACCAATGGTTGGGAAAAGGGGGTACACTAGGCAAAGGGAGGTAGAAGAAAGGAAGGGGATGGGGGACCAATCCAGGGACAAGGGAATAATAAGTTAACTAAAATCAATGGAAGAAAGGTCATAGGATACCTCATGAGCCTCAATCAAGGGCACATAGCAGCGAGGAATTACTAAGTTCGCATGAAGGCCAAACATGATGGCGGGTATGAGGGAAGTAAAAAGGAAATAGAGGAAAGCACCGGGAGCCAAAGGACCTTTACAGAGGCCTAAATACAGCTATGTACAGCTGTAAATATATTTATATAGGATGGGGAAATAGATCTATGTGCATATATTTATAGGCTTAGTATTAAGGTAGCAGATAGACATTGGCCTCCACTCAAGTACTCCCTCTATACAAGAACACTTTGTTCTATTAAACTGACATTCCATGATATCCACTTTCCTGCCACCATTGCTAAAAGATAAATGTGTGCAGAAGCAAGTGTGGTGAAGAAAGGTGATGGTCCCCAGCTTTCAAAACACATAGTGTCTGGGGTCTTAAAGGCTTTAAGACAAACCAGCAGCTGAGAAGCAAAGAGGCCACATGAAAGAAGCACACCCGCCTGTGTAATCATGAGCTGTCGATGAGATCAGATATGATATCAGACATCAAAGACCCACAATAAAAATATACCCAGGTGCATAGGGGGTGGTGGCATGAAGTGGAAACCCAAAGCCCATCTGTAGACAACTGGACATCCCCTCACAGAGTGGTCACAGGGAAGAGATGAGCCAATTAGGGTGCAGTACAGCACCAATGAAACACACGACTTTTCTCCAGTTCTTTGGTGCTTCTCTCACCCCACTGTCACGACCTCAATTCTACCTTACAAATCAGATTAGACCAGAACATGCACACTGCTACAGATAAGAACCGGCAACACAGAGAATCCAGGCTAGATGAACCCTTCAGGACCAACAAGAAGAGCGGAGATACAAGGAGGATGAGGGGAAGGTTGTGGGAGAAAGGGGGAACTGATCACAAGGAACAACCTAGAACCCGCCTCTGGGGGCGGGGGAGAGGGGGAGAAACAAATAATGCGAAAAGTGAGTGAGGGGCGATGGAGGACAATGTAAGAAATAGAAAAAAAATAATCTATAACTTATCAAGGGTTCATGAAGGAGGGGGGAGGGCGGGAGAAGAAATGGGGAGCGGATATCAGAGGCTCGAGTGGGAAGAGAATTTTTTGAAAATGCTGATGGCAGCATATGTGCAAATGTGCTTGACTCCCTGGAGGAATGTATGGATTGTGATAAAAAGAGATGTAAGAGCCCCCGATAAAAGTATATATATATTTTAAAATAACCTCTCCAGGATAAGAGGTCTACATAGTGTTTAAGGAAAAAAACACAAACCCTAACTTCGCTGATGGCAGGCTATGACATTTCACCGCCGCCTCTCTTTCCACTTACCCATATTTGCTAGGAGGCAGACGGCAGCTTGGACATCCACGCCTGCATATACGTCCGCTAGAGAACTTACTACCGGCAAACAGAGTGTGTGTACTCTAATCCGACGTTCCCCTGAACAGAATGATGAAAACACGTTATTACAAAAGACATTAGACCAAGAAAAAGCAAATGGGTCCAATTTTTATACACAGTATTGTTCTAGCAAGATAAAAGCGCACGCTGAAAACAAGACATTACCATTAGCAGGCTCAAAAGAAAATGGAACACTCTCTGATGTCCCTGGGCAGGGGTGCACCAGTTAATGCTCTCGGCTGCTAACAGGAAGCTGGATTCAAGTGTGTTGAGCGTCACTTTGGAAAGAAGCCCTACAGATCTACGCCCAAAGGTCAGCCACTGAGAACAGAGTAACTCTGAAACACGGGTGTCACTGCTGAGTTGCGGCTGGCACCACAGCAACTGGTTCATGCTCTAAATTTGAAGACCATGAACACATAGTTTGTATGTACGGGAACATTAGTTTGGGGCTTTTATGTTAACATCATTCATTATAAATTACATCCAATAGTTAAACGTAAGGAAAATACATAAATGTGAACCTTAGCTATTACACAGAATTTCTTACTTCCTGGGGCAAGAAATAATGGTATGGATGGCACACAGCTGAAGTTTTATCAGAAACATGCTCTGGAGGTCACACAATCTTTCCAAGAATCAAAAAATACGCGCTACTTAAGGTTCACCATTAAAAGCTGTTGTTTTAAACACCCACAATTGGAGTAACTGGTGCCAGTTCCCTCCTTTCTCCCACCCCACTAGCAAGCCCTTGAAAGGAAGGGTGGACGATGATGGCTGGCTGTTTCATTTCTGCTCCTCGTACCTTTGCTTGATGTGTAGAGTAGAGCGGTCTGAAAACACACTAACGAAGTATCGGCCAGGCTTTCCTCTATAGACAGCTGCACTGCAAATCCAGCATCAGGGTTGATATTGGCCAGGGATAACAAATCAGTGGAACGAACAAAGAAGTTGCCATGGAACGTGTGCATCGAAAGACCTAGGGGACAGAAAGCTAGATGTAAAAGGTGAAATAACAACGGTATGTTTACCTCAGGATACGGTTACTTTTAAAAGTTGAAGGTGTCCGAATTTCACTCAAAAGGCTAATGTAGGAGCTAGGGTTGACGTGTGAACGGATGTCCTAAAATGCAAGATCAAAGAACCAGTGCACGTAACAGAACAGTGAGTTTGATTTTTCTTTAACTTCTATTAAAAATAAATATTATTAATAGTTCCTAATTTGAAGACCATGCACAAATATACAAAATTAAACAAATGAAGGTTACTGGACTACTCATTTTATATTTAAAATAAGGTTGGAAATCCTTCCAGCAAACATTCAACAAAAGCCAAGGAAATAGAACAGGATTATTTAAACAATTATGCAGGCCAAAGAACCTTAAATTACGTGTTAGATCTTGTCTATTTCATGACTTCTCCCTTTTTTTGGCATCACTGCCCTCTGGTGGTCATGGGAGCCACCCAGGACTGCCCCTGAGAGCTGCCGCTGGATTTGAACCGCCAAGCCCGCGGGCTGCAGTCCCGCAGATTTTTCCTTTTAAAATCAATTTCAGGGTGGGATTTAATTTACATTCCATGAACTCAATTGGAATATATACTTAAAAGAAATCCTGGTGGTTATACATTGGGGGAAGATCTGCAAATTCCTCAGTTTGAAAGCACCAGTAGCTCCACAGGAGAAAGAAGGGAGCTTTCTACTCCTAAAAATGGTAACAGTCTTAGACACCCCCAGGGGCAGTTATTTCTACCCTGCCCTATATGTTTGCTATGGGCCAGTACTAATGCGTTGGCCATAAGTCTTCATCATGGATAGTAACTTTGACACAAATATGCAGCATAAAGCAAAACTGTCATCATTTCCTACCTTTAGTACACCTTATTCTCATTACAGCTTCAAACCCAATTTTCCTCGTCAGATACCGCTTTAGGTCTTTTTGTAGTTTTTCTGCTTGCGCAGGATTGTGAGTACAGTGGAATGATGGATAATAATAGATGCACCCTGCAGAATACTTGGCCATACAAGCTGTGGAGAGGAAGTAATAAGCATTAGCGAGAGAAGCAATAGCCCACCTGTCCCTCTGTGAGGACAGATCCTGGAATCTGGGAAACCTCTCACTCAATGAGACAACCGAAGCTGTCAAAGAAGACGACATAAATCTGAGCACACGGAAACAATTACAACATAGAGCATACACACTAAAGGTTACTGTTGAGCAGAAGGGCAGGGAATCCTGCTCAAGCTGCTCTTGAGTGCATAAGTGAAAGGCTGGAGGCAGGACCAACCACCCCCCTACCCCCGGGGGGTACCAAACGAGAGAAGGCCCGGAGACTGGCTTCTGTTCCTTAAGATGACGGCCAAGAAAACCCACGGAGCAGCCCTACTGAGAATCAACTGGGTGGCAAGACAAGGGCATAATGTTGGGCATAAAGGTGAGCCGTTTGACACGGCTAGCTGCTCGGTGGGAGGAAAGATGAAGCTGCTGTTGACGCCTGTGAAGATGAATAGTCTCGGAAGCCCCCAGGGACAGTGTACCCGAGTCAGAACTGACTCCATGACCGTTGAGGCTTCCTGGAATAATCCTCATGGATATTATCTTTATAGTTCACATAGTGATTTAAATTAAAAGAAGTAAATCAGATTTAAATATAAATATTAAAATAATTCCATAGGTATTATCCTTTAATGTGCAACCCCCCACCCCTCAAAACCTGAGAACTGAAGAGTTAAGTTTAATTGCATATTAAGTCTGTTTCTGTAAATCCCTCTGGTTCCCCAACCATCTTCTTACCTAGGGAAGCCAGATCAGAATACTGTGAGCTTAAAAGGAACAGATCCACTGCAGTCTGCTGCCCAGAGCAATCGAGAGCGAGTTTCTTGTAAAAGTCAGTCGCAGGGCCAAGGTGATGGACGACCTGAGTCAACAGATGAAAATGTCAGAGCCAGACACCTTCCATCATGCACCTATCTCTACGCCTGTCTGGTAATAAAGAAGGGGATCTGAAGTCGCCAGCACACCGAGAGCTTTCTGGCCGTGTCTGGCAGTAGGCCTTGCGAGTCCGGCCGCGAGCGAAAAATCTCAGCAGTTTGAAGCCCAGGAAGGGCACCTCTTCCCTGCTTTACAGGGTCACTGCGAGTGGGAATCGCCCTGATGGCAGTGAGTCTGTGTGAGGCAGTAGGTCCACATTTCCAATATTAATACTAGCAGCATTGGTAAAGCATTTATTATGTGCCTGCAACTCCTGGGAAGGAGCCCGGTGACGCCAGACGGCCTCGGACCACCCTGTGCGCACGAAAGGGCAGTCTTGCCTACTCTGCACAAGAGTCACCGCCCGGGAAACCTGAGAGAGGGGAGCTGAGCGTGTGAAATGTTCATATAAACTAACCACTCATTCCTCAAAATGCTACATGTTTTCAACATTTCTAATCTCGACATTGCACACCACACTGAAAAACAACAGCCAAAAGACAACACAAAAAATCCTCAACGCCAATCCTTGCATCAATTTTATTATTAAATTAAAATCTAATCAGATATAAGAATATGCACACCAAAGCAGACACTTAAGTTATGGAGTCACAGATCACATAAAGAATATTTTTGAAAATAATTGAGAAAAAAAATGAAACACTATCGAAGAATTCAATGCAAATATAATTGTTTCTTCTGTTCAAAATATGCAATATTTTATGTGGGACCATTAGATCAATGAATTGAACCCTTGTTAATGCAGCTAAAGATACATTTGTTCTAATTTAATTTTAAATTAGCTTCCCCCCCCTCAAGATAAATTCAAAATTACAAATTCTCTAAGAATTAAAATGTCCTTCTATTCTGCAAAATTGATCATTAAAAAGAAAGTGATAGTGGTGGCCAGAGGTTGAGACTCTTGAGAACTACAAGTTGAAAGACAAAACAAAAATACAAGGAAAATACATTAATAGCATAAATATAAAGTTTACGCTTTTTGCATTACTAATTTTCACCTGTAGGAATTTGCCTAAGGAAAAGCTTAAGTGACTAAAATTTATGACACTAAGAAAATATCAATTCAACTCACAGTATTTTAATGATATCTTCTCATATATATAGTTTGAGGTCAGACAGAACTCACATACAGAATAGTAATGAAAGTTCAAATTCATATATTCTTCAAAGTAAAATACCCTGGTCAAAGTTTCATGTAAAACCCCAACTACTACAGTTCAGCATCACATTGAGGCAGTAACGATCATAGTGAAGAGGCAAAGACAGCTCTCCTCTGGCCGGGGCAGCGAGTTAAACAGAATGAATATTCACTGCGACCAAAGAGTACTGGGATGTCAGTACATATTCAAAAATACAGTATACACGTATCCAGCTAGTACATATTTTGAGCATGATTGTGAAGATGTATATTTTTCTTACAGTTCAAATTTTATATAGTGATCTGTATTACATTTTATTTTATTTATTTTATTTTTATTTTTGTTTTGTTTTTGGGGCATCACTGCTCTCCGGTGGTGGGAGCAGGAGGTCCAGCCCCACTGCTGGAATTGAACCTCCGTCCCAGTGGGCCACAGTCCCGCGCACAACCACTACGCCACCGGGGCTCAGCCCTTGTATTACATTTTAATTAAACTGTTCAAATACTTAAAATATTTTACACAGTGTAGGATCTTGCTTATCCTAGATATCACTTAAAAGGCTGTAATTTTGAGCATGTTAAATTCTAACAGCTCAGATTTCATATTACCATATACACAAACATAACAATACTTAGTCAGAAAATTAAGTCACATCTTTCTTATTAGGAATTTATCTTTGGCAAGATACTTTTTCTCTTCTTTAAAAAAAAAGAGTTTGAACAAATGATTTCTAACTTCCTCTGACTTGTAAACAAAAATAAAAAGAACATACATTACTGTATATACTCGAGTATAAGCCAACCCAAATATCAGCTGAGGCACCTAATTTTACCACAGAAACTACATTAAAAATGTGCTGAAAAACTGAGCCTATACACCAGTATATATGGTAATCAAAAACAAGGTAACTGGAGGTAAACTCCACTGCCTTTTTTAAAATTACTAATGAAGTAGAAAAGGCTGAAAAGTGAAAAAAGCAATTACAGAGTCAACGGGTGGGAAGACATATAAAATACCTTTGTACTCGACCTCTGATTGGGGTCTTCCCGAGACTGCAGAAGTCCTGCACCCATGGAAGGTAACTGTGTCTGAAAGACAGACACGCGACCACCTGTTGGAGACATTAGTTTAAAGGCCGCCTGAAGCGCAGGACCAAGGGCACTGTGTGTTTCTCTTGTATTGGTGAACATATTTGGTAATGCACTCAATAAGTCTTTGATAAGCTGGGGAAACAGAGATGAAAAGTGGAATTACTGAAAAGGCCAGGCAGTATTTTCCCTCCAAAGATTCCAGAGTCTAGAATGTGCCACTGCAGGTCAGTTTAGGTGACTGTAACTGAGACATCAATAAACAGTTATCTATATGATCTATTGTTTTTCATAAACACGCCAAGTAAACAAATAGTAAACATTTCAAGTAGACTGTTGAAATAGTTTAAATTAAAAAAACAAACAAACAACCTCACCTCTTTACTTTCACATAGATTCACAAGTAAGCTATCCGGTGTGGGTAGAAAAACATCTATGGAAGAATAGATATATTTTAATAAATAATCCAAGGCAGAGGTATAAAGTAATTTAAAAAGAGCTCCATTTGTATCAGTTCAGATGTAATATGTGCTATAATGCTGCTTTATAAGATACATGAAGGAGCTTCAAAAAGCTTGCAGAAAAATTGAATTAAAAGAGAACGGAAGTTTCTCTACAAACCTTTTGAAATCCCCACATATATACTCTGTTTGTTTTACACACACACACACACAGTGTGCATGCATGTGTGTAGGTATGCACACAGAAAAACTCAAGAGCCAATTATTTGACAGGGACACAATTTGTTCATGACAAACACCAGTGTTTGTAAAACAAATGATCTTTGCACATATCAGTGTGTTAAATAAAGCAGCCCCCAATTCCAAAATTTACAGTTAGAAAGTCTTACTTGCTGATTTCTTACCATCTATATCAGACACTATTAACATCTGAGGCTGTGATAGTCCATCTTGTAAATTGTAGAAATGAATAGTGCTATCAAAAGTCATGAATCCTATTCTTGTTCTGGAATCTCCGGGAAGCCTAAAGACAAAAATGATGATTCTAAATTCCAAGTGCACAACCACATACTTAAAAAAAAAAACAGAAGAACAGTAAACCACGTTAGCTGCTGCG
This sequence comes from Nesogale talazaci, assembly GCA_004026705.1. Lineage (NCBI taxonomy): Eukaryota > Metazoa > Chordata > Mammalia > Afrosoricida > Tenrecidae > Nesogale > Nesogale talazaci. Next base: position 28,491 of record PVJH01022082.1, on the reverse strand, counting down.
GTTGCTGTATGCTGCCAATGCAGAGTGCCCCTGGAGGTAGACGTGTCTCATAGGCTTTCTCCGTACTGTAACTGACAGCAGAAACTCACTATAGCATTTTCACCTGCAACGCTGCCGGGGGTTTCTAACCGCTGACCTCAAGGGCAGTCACCAAAATACTTTCCCATTGTGTCGATGGGGTTCCTTAAACTAAGTCTAAGGGTAATTAAATGTTTGTTTGTTTTTAATAGGAGCCAGAAAAATCACCCCTACTCAGACCCCCAGGGTGGCCACAGTTCAGAATAGATTTGAGCAGCGCGTTTAAGTCTGGGGTAGACCAGTATACACGCACAAGGGAAGAGCAAGGATCAAACACTCCATTTTTAGAAGAAACCACCTGTATGTGTAAAATTCATTTACAGCTTCAGAACACAGAATCATGCCAATACTATTCAAATAAGAACAGGTCAAAACTGAAAAGGAGAGGATTGAATAACTGGAGAACCCCTGCCTTCTTTCCAAGGCACACTTCTTCAAGTGCAAAGCTCCTCACACCCTTAATTTCCACATTAGGCTAGTATGCCATGTTCCATTGCCTGAAGGGCAGCATGAGAAAGTCTTTTCTAGTCATGAAAAAAGACTGAGTATAAAGCACATCAGATTTCAAGGTCTACAATTTTAAGTAAAAAACACATTTATGGATATCAAAATGCTTGATCAATGATCAATCTTTAATAAAATAATTATTTCACTGCCTGCCTGTCAAAATGTGCTTACTAATACAAAATAGATACTGTGCATGAGTCTATTTTCAGGATCACCAACTAAGTTAAATGAATTTATTTTTTAGCAATGCTGTTAAAGTGATTTTAAATATTAATAAAGGATGGCCCCAAAAACATCAACAAAAAAACCATGTAGCAAAAACAGCAGGCATGATTACTATTCTGCATGATAACTCACGCTATTCAGGCAGCTCCCAAGTTAGGTGAGAAAGTGTTTCAGAGAACAGAAGGAAACAAGTCATGTGGTTGTTCAGCTTACCAATATGAGTCAAGATCTTTTTTAAGTTAACCTCTACTTGTTTGAGGTTAACTTAAACTAAGGTCAATAAGGATTATTTGTTACCTATTACAGTAGAGACACCTGACCCTAACAGAGATATGCTGGAGATCCTCCCGCATTCAACAATTTCTCAAACATGTTTCCAAAGCCCTTCCCTAAAACATGCTCCTATATTGTCGCTATCTTATCACATTTCTTAATTATTGTGATGAAAATACATATTACAAAATATATATCAACTCAATAACCATCACATGCATTTTAAAATTTCCCCCAAATGCCTCTTTTTATCTTTTTGCTATAAGCAAATGCATACATTTCTAAAATTTGACTTTCCATTCTGGATTTCTGTTTTGTGTCATCTATTGAGTTTGCAAACATTTGCTCAACTCATACTTTCCTAGCAAGCTAACTCTTCAAATCTCAAAAGCCATTTCTCTGCTGACTGGTATTCCATAGTCACGATGACTAAAGTTATTCCTGAAGTATCTGAGATGAAAATAAGGGCAAACATTTGGCTCAAAGGGAGGAAAAAGCCATGAAAACTGTTCACCACTAACAAACTGAAAAATAAATCATTCATTCTCTCTAGTTATTTTATATATGCTAGCAATTTTATCCCAAGGTCAAAATCAGCAAGTGCTAAGTTGACGATACTGAGCCTAGAACTAGCATTCAGAAGAGCAATGACTCGCAAACGCCAGTGGGAGCTCAGGGAGAGCCCACCACAAACAGCCAGGGCCCTTCTGACACTTCTACGCATGTCAAGAACCACTCAGTGGTGCCTCGTACCTCTTCTGAGGGTTGAGGTAAACAGAAAAATAAATGTACAAGCAACGATGTTTTCAAGATTTGGAGGCTGCATTTTTAAGTAGTTTCATTGGTACAAGTCCATATACCTTACAATTCAATCATTCAATCGTATTGAGAAGAACTGTACAATCATGATCACAATCGAGGCTGCCTTTTCAAAGCTCGTTGAAGTGTTCCTCTATGACTGACGTCAGTAAACGCAAAGGTAGTGATCAGGGCTTGGTATAAGCAAACCATCTGCCTAGCCCATCCTATTTTCTGTTCCCACATCCACAATATAGTTCAACACTAATGTGCCAAACAAAAAGCTCCATTGCTGGCTTCCTGAAATATTCAGAGCAAAACCCAATTCTCCTTTTCCTTTGTCTGATCCATTCGGTACCATTAAAACCGGCAATATGAAGTGCTTCCTTGCTCAAAGAACAGCCGGGTTCGCATCAGATTCTGATGCGTAGGTGACCCAAGTCAAGTCTGGCTTCCTGGGTCTGCCCCGGAGCAGCAAGAGTTACATAAATTCTGAGTTCTTTACTCTATGCATTAAAATGCTAGGATTCACACATTCACTGATAAGTCATGAAATAATCCAAGTATTATATGGCTTGACAGGAAGTACTTTTAATTAACAGACAAATTTAATAAAAAACTAAATCGTCTCAGTTTACATTTATACACGCATATTGAGTAAAGGAATATTCTTACTTGTCTAGATTTTCTAACAGCGACTGGCACAAAATGGCCAAATATCCAGCTTCCACTGCGTTATGAGACACATCTAAGGCAAACAAGTACACCGCAGGCTGAGGAGGACGAAGCTGAAAGGAATCAGAGGAACGCAATTTATGTAATTGGCGATCAGTTGGTCTTTTTATGGCACTGCTCTTAATATTTAACAGGCATATTACACAAAAATATACATGCGCATAGTGCGCTGTCCTGTAAGAAGCGCTCGGGTGCTATCGAGAGGGACATCCTTTTCTGTCACGTCTTTGCCCAGGAAAGACGTTTGTCAGTGGTAAGGCGCACAGTGAACCTATGTAAGTCAGCAGGGCCCACGGGCTAAACAGATTCCTGGTACAGAGTGTTGGCTACGGGCTTTGGGCTTGCATATGCTTTAATACTAAACTCTACGTTCCCTACCTGAAAATGTTAAAAACAAACAAACCTCCCTAAACGTGACAATTTGCAATAAGTACTAGGTGCCTTGCCCCCTCGGAGTAGATGCATTCCGAGGGCTAAGTGGAGAAAAAGTCTTTTCACTCTGAAGGTGGTATTTCAAATGCAAAGGAAGGCTTAAGGGCTATAGCTTACAAGAAGAACTTTCAAGAGACATAACAAATAAACTATTGTGGAACACTGAGTGAGTTCTGATTCAAATGACTTGAGGGTAAAAACAGTTCTGAAACAACCAGGGTGATTAGAACACATAAGGACATGGGGACATTAAGAACTTCATGTCATCTTGGCCCATCAGGCCCCAAGGACCACATTGCTGTGCAGAGCAAACAATGCAGAGAGAACCATGGGGCTGGCCCCCACCCACGACACAATGTCCCTCACTGAGCTATACCATTATGGGGGACAACACTGAAGACACAGTGTGGGAATTGTGTCCAATCTGACCCCATGACCCTGGGGCGAAACACTAAGGGCATGCAACAGAGGAGCTAGGGGAGCAAAGTGATGAACTCCCCAGGGAATATTAAAAATACTTTGAAGACAGTGTAGCACCCAATCAGACTCGTGGAAAACATTTGTAAAGGTCAACAAACAGACCATGAACGATTTATAAGCTTTTCCATTTTTGTCAGTGACTTTCTTTTTGCTGTTATTGTTTTGATTTCTTTTCTTGTTTTGTTTGCTTGGTATTTGTACTTATTAATGTCTCTGCATGCCTATCTAGATAAGATAGGCAGGATAGACAATTGAAGGCGATAAAAGTGTGAACAGTTGGGGGTAGGGGGAGAGAATACAGGTGAAGGGGAGGCAGAATAAACGAGGGTGCGAAGGGGCGGGGGAGAGAGAACCACCAACCCAGTGACAAAGGCACAATAAGTGAACGAAAATCAATGGAAAAAAGGCGCAGAATGCCTAGAAGGGCTTAATCAAGGGCAATGTAGCAATGAGGAATTACTAAACCTGAATGAAGGTTGCACATGATGTGGGACAAGAAGAAAGTAAAAGGAAATAGAGGAAAGAATCAGGAGGCAAAAACATTTATAGAGGCCTAAATACAAATCTCTCTCTCTCTATATATATATATATACACACACACACGTATATATATATATATATATATATATATATATATTAAGAAGGGAATAGAACTATGTATTTATATTTTTATGTTAAGAATTAAGGTTGCAGATGGATATTGGGCCTTGATTCAAGTACTATCAAAAGATACAGGATCTGGGGTCTTAAAGGCTTCAAGATAAACAAGCGGCCATCTATCTGAAAAGCAACAAAGCCCAAATGGAAGAAGCACACCAGCCTGAACGCTCATGAGGTGTTGATGGGATCAGGCATCTAAGACCCAGAACAAAATCATACTCATTCGATTACTTAAATTTAATTTAGATTAAGACACCTAAGGAGGCGAACCAGAGTTGGAAACACTTAAAGAAAGAAATGAGGAAGTACCAGGATCCTCACACGTTACCAGGAGCTCCAGTGTATTTTACTTAACAAGTAACATTGGAATCACTTACAAACAACAAAGAATATAAGTGAGCATATAGGAGAGATACAATTATTATAAATGAAAATCAACAGATATGACACAGATGAGAATTTGACAAAGATCCATTTTTTAAAAATAAGTAGAAAGAAAGGCGTTAGATTCAGCAACAAGACCAGAGAAAATTTGATGCCTGATTCAGAAGGAGAGTAAAGTTGGCATCTATTTATCTTATGTGTATTTGGTGAACTAAGATGGTGCTATCATTACAAAATGCAGTTTTAAGCAAAAATATAAAATTTGGTGTTTTAAAAGCCTTACATGCCATATAATTAAGACTATATTCCCTGTAAGAATTAAAGCATCACAAAAATTTTAGATATCAAGTACCACAAAGAGTTTTCAGTCTGCATTCTTCTTGAAGAGGGGTTGGCACATTGTGGTTCTCAAGTCACATGCAGCCTTCTCAGTACACACAGTGGCTCTGCACTAAACTGGAAAAATCTTAAAGAGTGTTATGCAGATACTAGTGACTGATTGATTGTTTGTGAAAATATACTGATTGTGTTTGCTTCGGCGGCACATAAACTAAAATTGGAAAATATACTGATGACTCTCAAATAATTTAAAATTATTGTGAGGGACAGGACTGGTTCTTCTGTCTCAAAGCTTTGCTATCCCTGGTTCTAGAAGATTAAATAATCTTAAGAAATAATTTCTATTTAATAACTATAACTATAACTTTCATTTATCTTAAAAAAATAATACTTTCACAAGAACTTCAAAATCTGGACAAAATTTCATTTAACAGCAAATTACAAGCTAACCTGTTTAAATAGTGCCCACCTAATGACGTATTGCAGTCACAATGGGATGTATTTATGATTACCTTTGGGATTTTGGGGGGGGGGGGGGGGGGTCCGCACTGGAGGATCTCTTAGTGTCAGTAATAAGGAGAGCTGGTGATGTGGTGGGTGACATGCTGATCTTCTAATGCCAAAGACAACGACTGGAAGCCACCAGGAGCAGCTCCATGGAAGAAAGACGAAGCTTTCTACACCTGCTAAGGATAGTCCCAAGAACCCATCGGGGCAGTTCTACCCTTGGCTCTGGGGTCACTGTGAATCAGAATCAAGTCAATGGTCGAGAGTTTGGGCTTCTTATTGTTAGTACTGAGGTACCACATCCAGAGTTACAGTCTGTAATTGACTGATGTTGTCATTCCCCAATGTTTACCTCTAGATGGTTATTGACCACATGTACTTGAGTATAATAAGCTGACTCGGCTATCATCTGAGGCACCTAATTTTACTACAAAAACTGCATTAAAAATATGCTGAAGGGGCAGATGGGCATTGGACCTTCACTCATGTACTTCCTCAATGCAAGAACACTTTGTTTTATCAAATTGGCACTCCATGATGCTCACTTTCCCGACACGATCACTGAAGGCAAATGTGTGCATAAGATAACGTGGTGAAGTAAGCTGATGGTGCCCGGCTAACAAAAGATGTGGTGTCTGGGGTCTTAAAGATTTTAAAGTAAACAGATGGCCACCTAGCTCAAAAGCAACAAAGTCCACATGGAAGAAGCACACCAACTTGTGTGACCACGAGGTGTCAAAGGGATCAGTGATCAGACTTCAAAGAGCTAAAAATCACAACATTATGTGCCCATCCTCCTGAAATGATGGCTGATGACAAATGTGTGTATAAGCAAATATGGTGAAGTAAGTTGATGGTGTCTGGCTATCAAAAGATATAGTGTCTGGGGTCTTACAGGCTTGAAAGTAAACAAGTGGCCATCTAGCTCAGAAACAACAAAACCCACACAGAAGAAGCACAACAGCTTATGTGACGAGGAGGTGTCTAAGGAATCAAGTATCCAGCATCAAAGAACTAAAAATTACATCATTATAAATGACTGAGAGTACAGATTGGGGACCCAAAAACCATCAATAAATGAAACGACATCCCCTTTCAAATGGTCGCAGGTAGATGAGCCAGTCAAGGTACAGTATAGCAACAATGAAATATATGACTTTCCTCTAGTTCTTAAATGCTTCATCCTACCCACTATCATGATCCCAATTCTACCTTACAAATCCAGCTAGACCAGGGGATGTACACTGGTACAGATAGGAACTGGAAGCACAGGGAATCCAGGGCAGATGATCCCTTCAGGACTAGTGGTGAGAGTGGTGATACCAGGAGGGTGGAGGGAAGGTAGAGTAGAAAGGGAGAACCAATTGCAGGATCTACATATAACCCCCTCCCTTGGGTACGGACAACGGGGAAGTGCATGAAGGGACACATCAGACCGTGTATGATATGAAAAAGTAATAACAATTTGTAAATTATTAAGGGCTTATGAGGGAGGGGAGAGGAGAGGGAGGTGAAGTTTGGGAAGCTGATACTGGAGGCCTAAGTGGAAGGAGGATGTTTCCAAAATGATGGTGGCAACAAATGTGCAAATGTGGATTGCAGAAAATTGATGTATGTATTGATCATGATACGAATTGGATGAGCCCCCAACAAAATGATTTAAATTTCTTTTTTAAAAATGTGAAGGGGGGGGCTGAGCCCTGGTGGCTTAGTGGTAGTTTGTGGGACTGCAGTCCACAGGATTGACAGTTCAAATCCAGCAGCAAGGCTGGGCTTGCTACTCCCACCAGGGCAGTGATGCCACAAAAAAAAAAAAAAAAAATGTGAAGGGGGAGGGGAAAAATAGAGCTGATACCAAGGGTTCAATAGAAAGTAAATGTCTAGAAAATAATATGGGAAACATATGTGCAAACATACCTGATTCAATTGATGTATGAATTGTGATAAGAGCTGTACAAGCCCCCAATAAAATGATTAAAAATAAAAGTCTCCTCTCTGGGGTATGGATAAGAAAGAAGTGGGTGAAGGGAGACATTGAACAGCATACAATATGACAAAATAATAATAATTTATAAATTATCAAGGGCTCATAGGGGGCAGGGAGGGAGGGGAAATATGAGGAGCTAATATCAAGGGCTTAAGTAGAAAATGTTTTGAGAATGATGATGGCAACAAATGTTCAGATGTACTTTGCATATAATAGATGTATGTATTGATTGTGATAAGAATTGTATGAGACCCCAATAAAATGATTTTTTTTTTAAAATGTGCTGGAAAAACTTGGCTTATACATGAGTATATATGGTAACTGTTTAGCTGTTATTGTGGATCAGCTGGAGTTTTTTTCTAAACTAAATCAAGCAGTTCAGGTGCTTAAAAATAAATGTACCCAAACACTGAGTGTTTTGCTAAAAGATGAGAAGATCTGGAGGCAGTAAGATTACTGTGAAATATATGAATTTTTTAAAAAGTACCAGACAGATAATCCTGACTTAATTTTTAAATAGCAATTCGATTTCATCCCAGGGAGGGATGCTCCAGAACTTCTACAGGTGGAGTTATTACCACAGTGGACAAAATGCCACTGCTGATCCACTGTTCTTTGTTGGAGGAGTAAACTTTGAAGCTCTAATTATTCTTTAATGCATGTATATAGCAAACCACAAATGTGAGGATGACAAAAGGTTGCTAAGAATCAGAACTGACTTGATGGTACCTAACAACAGCGTAAAAATTTATAAAATTATAAACTTTACATAAAGGCACTGACGATAAAAGACAATAATAATGGTGGGCAGGAAGTAGTTAGGTTCATTAGAAGCAGCTTAAGACTGAATCACTGACTAGACTCCTCTCAGAAATAGGGGACAACCTGCAATCGACTGTACTCAGGACTGATTTTAATACGGGATAGTTACCATGTAATCGGAAGAAGCGATGAATTCCACCGTTGAATTCTGAACTTCCGGTCGTTTATGAGGTTCGCCATAGGATCGAGTAAGGGGGTTATACATAAATTCTTCGGGTACTAGATAAGAATTAGAAATTCAGTACAAATTTAGTAACATAATTTGTAATAGCGCACACACACCTACAAATAAAAACACCACTCTCAGCACAATTTTTATGAGGTATTGAAGAGTATTGTGAACACTTAAGGATAAAAAACTAATCTATTAAACCTTCTTTAAAATATACACCAGAAGGATAAAAATTTTTTTTTCTGAAATCAGAATGCAGGCAATCTTGTTTCTTATGCTTGTGTCCAATTTAAAATACCACATGACAGGAAAAACACAGAGAAATACAAAAAATACCTACAGTGAAGGGAACTAAGAAATAGTAGAGGAAGCAATAAGGGACAGACACATGTACACAGAGACACAAGTGCGTGCAGAGCTCTACCAGAGCGCAATGAACCAATCACACGACAAAGATGACAAGCCAGCTGGTCAGGGGCAACTGTCATACATCTGTATGACTTCACCTCATGACCTTTACTGTTTTTTAAATAAATTTTGTAATGTGCCATCCCTGTCACTGCCCTCATTGTGAATTACCCCCTTCACCAGCCAAAATGAAGTGTCCTTGCCACTGAGGAGAGTCCAATGCAGAGTGACCCTACAGAGGGCTTCCAAACGTACACCTTTACAGGAGCACACAGCCTCACCTTTCTCCCTCAGAGAGGGCCGTGGGCTTGAACTGCCCATCTTGTGCTTAGCACCCCAATGTGTGTCCTACAGCCTATGGAGAGACCCCTTAAACTACACAAGGGTGTTTCCAAAAGTCCAGGGAAAAATTCTATGATCTTTTCATTCTATTTTTACACTGAATTTCTGAAGCCTTCTTATATTCCCTCCATTAACAAAAGCCATGAAAAGCTTTAAAAGAAAAATAAATAAAATGGAGAAAGAAATCGGGTAATAATGCCAGAAAATGTTTGAAAGTAACTAAAATACACTATGCAGAGACTCTGAAACTCACCATCATTAACTCGATAGCACAAATTGCATTTCCATCTACGTTGATCAATGAAGGAGACAAAAGGGTTGATGTATGTTCGACAAGATCGGCACCGCACGATGGTATTTGACGTTATCACTGGTAATTGCTAGGAGATAAAATTAAGACGTTGCAGTGAGAACAGAGCACCCACCCCAGGGTACAACACACACTTGCCACTTTGCTCCACGTGCAGACCGGAAGCCACAACTCTGGTGTGAGATGGTTCAAAACGGAAGCATTTTTGCAACAGCACCCAGCTAGGCACAAAGGCATCTATCATAGCGCTTCTCCCACTCTCGTCACAGGCTGAACTTGATCCCTGAAACAACCGTGTATCAAAGACACGAAAACGGTACTCGTTCCCAAGGAAAGCTTGGCTGTTCAACAAAGCGTGGTTGTCATTTGAGAGCCTCAAGAACTATCTAGAGCTAAGACAAGGGTCTCCAACAGCCATCCTGCCTGAGAGGGGTCTCCGTAATCCTGATTATGATGCATCGAACTCGATACAGGCTCACTTTACTTCCCTCTTGACCCAACCTGAAAGTCATCTAGGTTCAAGTATTCTTGTTTGATCCATGACAAAATATTCACCCCTGGTCCTTTAAATATTCATGGTGGTGGTCTTTTCTTTCTTACTATTTGTATTTTTATCTTTGTATTGTTATTTTATCCTTACCACTTTGTTTTTTTATTGTTTCTGTTGGGTTTTCCAATTTGTGAAGCACACAAGGAGTAGATGCATGTAGATAAGAACTGAAGCAAAGGTTTATAGAGGAGTAGGGGAGGAGGAGGGAGACGGGGGAGGGGAGGGGAAAGCAAATAGTGTATGTGGGAGGGAGGAGGGAGCACTAGAATATCTGATGGCCACAACACAACTCATTTTAAAAGTGATTTAACCATGGGGCAAACAAGAGAAAGTATTCTAAAATTGATTATGGTAATGGCTGCACAACTCTTTTTGAGATACTTGAATTGAATTGTGTGATAAATGGATTAAGTGCCAATAAAACTGTTTTAAAATTGTGAGAGGGCTGAGCCCTGGTGGTGTAGTGGTTGAGTGCAGGACTGTGGTCCACTGGCTTGGTGGTTCAAATCCAGCAGCAGCTCTCTACGAGCAAGGCTGAGCCTCCCACTCCCACCAGAGAGCAGTAATGCCCCTCCCCCCCCAAAAAAATGTGAGAAATAAGTATTAACCCTAAGGAATAAAAATACTGTGCTCTTTATTTACTGATCATAGCTGATTTGAGACTCACAGCACTGCTGTGACAACCTGACAGGAAAGAAGGCCTGGTGTCCACAAAATCAAGCAAAAAGTGTCATAAAAATTGATACTAAGGGGGGGAAGAAGGGCAAAAAAAGAGAGGGGCTGAGACCAAGGGCTCAATTGAAGGTAAATGTCTAGAAAAGAATGAAAGCGACATGTGTATAAATTCACCTGATGCAAGCGATGTATGGATTGTGATAAGAATTCTAAGAGTTCAAACAAAAATTAGATATATCTCCAGGCTTGGTTCAGTGTGGAAAATTTGGAAAATGTACAAAAAGTTAGGAAATCACATATTACCCTATCTCCTTTCTGACTTTTTTTTTGGGGGGGTTGGGGGGGGCAATCACTGCTCTCCGGTGGTGGGAGTAGGAGGCCCAGTCCCACTGCTGGAATTGAACCTCGGTCCCAGTGGGCCGCAGTCCTGCACACAACCACTACACCACTGGAGCTCAGCCCTCTGACTTTTTTCTTAACAAAAATAAACATATATTTGCATTTAATTTCTTTTCACATATTTTTATTATACATGCCAATATGTATCAGTTGTGAAAAAAATGAAAATTCTACATCACAGAGAGTCTGTGTGACAGTGTAGTGCACAGATGGCTTCCAGAATGTAGCATATAAAGGCACTTGTGTACAAAGAAGATGAATCACCATGGTTCTGCAGTAAGGTTATAATAATAATTGCACATGATCAAAAATATTTGCTGAAAAAATTCAAGTTGCTTATCACATATTAAAATTAATCTGATTTTCTATTCATTTCTTCCTTCCTATATGTCCTAATAGAATAGTACGTTTGATGAAAAAGCTTCTCATCTTCGCATGCTCAGCATCTAACCCAATCTAACCCTGAATCGATTGCTGTTGAGTGGATTATTCCAACGCAGAGGCCCTATATCAGTGGTTCTCAATCTGTGGGTCTTGACCCCTTTGGGGGTTGAACAACCCTTTCACAGGAGTCGCCCACTTCATCACAGTTGTAAAATTACAGTTATGAAGTAGCAATGAAAAAATGCTACGGTTGGGGGGCTGAGCACAACCTGAGCAACTGCTGTGCGGCATGAGGGAGGTTGAGCAGCACTGCCCTGTGTGGGGGACACCCAGGCTATCAATCCTCCTGGCACACCCCCAGGCGGCTGTGAGCCATGCTCTCTGTGCTTACTGGTCAAGTGCTTTCAGGACAGCGTCCCCAGGGGGCCGCAGCATGACAGTGAAGTAAGAAACATTTGCTGGACAAAAGGGGCAAAAGAAATGCAGCAGCAACAGGAGGGGCGAAAACCACAGCAGTAGCGAATTTCAAGGGGAGACACAACTTTATGAAGGGCAAATAAAATGTCTCTGTAAAACTACTGATAAAAAACTTGGTTTAAATATAAAGCATTCACATGAAACACCAGAGTAATACATAAACATTCAGTGAGCTGTTAAAGCGAATACACTGGAGACATGTTTTACTGTCGCTGGGTGGCACTAACGATTTACAAAGGCTGGTTGTTTGAACCTCGCACCCTGTAAGAAAGTGTCCTGAAGATCTGCTTCTGCAAAGATTACAGCCAGGAACAGCCCCCCACCCCCACCCCTAACTCCCACCCCCGGGTCCTTCCACTCTCTCCCACCCAGCGTCTCCTAAGGCACCCACTGTCCACATCAGAACGAGGATAAAAACACTAAGGAAGGATGAGGTCTAAGTGTCTTGCACACAGGTACACACGTCAGCACAGACAAGGATTTAAAGCAAGGGTACTGTACCGTTAAGTCTCTGAAGGGATGTAGCAACAATCCTAAAGGTAGTTTAGCTTTATTCAGTAAAGCCTGCGTCTGTGGAATATTTGTCAAAGTACACCGGAATGAACTGCAAAAGAGCATACACAATATAAACTAACATTAGTTATGTGGGGGGAAAATGCAACCACACCAAGTCGGTATGAGTTGGAGGTAAGGAAGAACTCAGAAGGGGATCCGCAGGAATCACCTGGCTAAGTTACAGAAGTATAGCCAGGAAGTCCCTGATGAAAGTTGGAAGCATATGTCACAACTATGAAATGTCCTGCATTAAAGACACACCATTTTCATGGTAGAAAACTGCACCCATTGAAAAAAGAAAGAAAGCCAGTTATTTCATTTTAACGACCACGTAAGGTGGAGTTTCCCAAAGTGGGCGAGCCCCCAAGGCAGGGGCATGGAAATGGTGGAGGAACTTTAAAAGCAAACAGCCACACTTCATTCAGATCTCTGATCAAAGTTTAACTCCTTGGGAACACCTCTCCTTACTCAATTAAAAAGTTACCCATGTACAGGATTTTTTTCTTCTTCATAGTAATGTCATGATAGTATATAGAAATCTGATGACGCAGTGGTTAAAGCACTCAGCTGCTAACTACAAGGGGGCCGGCACTAGCTGATTGTCAGGAGAAAGATGTAACACGCTCTGGTTCTAAACAGATTGACAGCCTTGGGAATGCTATAAAAGCAGTTCTGCTCTGTCGAAAGGGTCACTATAAGTTGAAATCAACGTAATGGCAGTGGGTAATAAATAGTATAAGAAAGTCAAATAGTAATGCTACAAGAAAAGAGAAACCTTAATTAAACAAAACAAAAATGTGAAGCTGCTGCTTTCCCCGATATCTTACCCCTATCTATATACTTTTATTTTGTTTGTTTCTGCTTGTTTGTTTTTTTATGGGCATCACTGCCCTCTGGTGGGAGTGGGAGGCCCAGCTTTGCTCCTGGAGAGCTGCTGCTGAATTTGAACCGTCAAGCCAGTGGGCCGCTGTCCTGCACACAATCACTACGCCACTGGGGCTCAGCCCCCCTATCTATATACTTTTGAGAAACGCTTGCTTCTGTCTCTCTAGCCCAGGAGTGCTCACACTTTTTCACCATGTGAACTACTTATAAAATAATGAAGTCAAAATGATCTACCAACTATAAAAATGTAAAACATTTATTTATCACACTTATTTATAAATGCATTGAGAATTCTTTATATGTACAATGCATGTTTATGTACCTTGCATAACCACATAAGTCCATATTGCACAGTACAACGAACTATGTAGATTTTTTTGTCATTACCTGAGTTGACTGTGATGACTTACACTACATAGAATGAGCCAGGGATGCAAAGTCTGGACAGTGGCTGCTGACAGCCAGACTCAAGCACCTTTCCAAATGACCATCAGTCATGGGGGAATAGTACTTGGACTTACTGATCTTGATGTGGGAAAAGGCTGACTCACATCAATAAGTAGAGGCAAATAATGCAGTCAAGGAGGTAGCACATGTTCTCTCATTTGGGTACTTCCCCTCAGCGAGTACGGTTGAGAACGGTTCAAGCGCTCTGCGCTTCTGCTGAATGTCGCTTGTAGTGTCAAAATCTCCCACTCCGTATGCAAGTGATACGTTTTTGTCTTACTTGATTCAGCATCCCCCACCCCACTCGTTTTTTTTAATCCCTTCCCCCCACTCATTTCAATACCTTTTCTTACATTTAATGGGGAAAAAAAACAAGGTCTAAAAATTGGCAATAACTTAGCTTTTCAGTTTTGCTGCACTTGGCGCAGTTGTTTGACATGTGAAAGAGTGCCGGTGCCACTTAACTTCAAAGATATTCAATAATTATCTATTGAAGAAATTATCTTAACATAATTATTTTGACATGCAAGATTGCATCTGACTGGCTGTGCTGTGTATCCCTTAAGTGACAGGACTGATGAGAGAGGCTCATGTGTATTTTTTTAATGCGATGAGATGTACCCACACTACATTTGAGATGGACGAGTAGCTACTGATCGATGTATTGAGCCCCCCTGCTCTAGCCCTTCCCCGGAGAATCTCTGCACTCATTTCTTTGCTTCCCTGCCATCAATTCAATGGCCACCCTCTAGGGCTGGGCAGAACCGCCCCTGTCGGTTCCTGAGATTCTAACTCTTTACAAGAGTAGGAAGCCCCGTGTTTTGTGGAGTGGCTGGTGGTTTCAAACTGCTAACCATGAGTATCACAGTCCCTTGTGTAACCGCTACGCCACTAAGCAACTCACATCATGTTCCTTTTCAGTATCAAGTTTGGGGAACAAAAATTAGAGGCACGATCAAGGCTGCAGGGTACGTGGATGAAGGTTTCCCAATGAAATTTTCATAGATAAGTCCTTTCTACCCTAAGAAAATGGGTAGGTGCACTAACGTAATGAAAACAATGTTTGTGCTACAACCTTTCTACTCTTTTCCCTCACCAATACATTTTTTTTCTGAAAACTTCCTAATAAGCCAATGTCTTATATCCTTTGGCCAAAAAAAACCCCTCCAACATCTACTCATCTCTACCCCTGGGAATTTCCACTGGCAGTCACTGTAACCTTTTGAGCTGAGGTCTCTGCTTGAATGGAACTGGCTCAGCAAGGCACTGCTTTGAACCTCGGTTGTTGAGGCGCCCAATGCGATGAAGTCAGACAAGTGCTGTTCTGAGAGAACTTGCCGGTAGCCACCCACTGGTCATAGACACAGGTTTGACACACTGAGCTGGGAATGAACCCAGGCACGCACGAGCTATAACCTGCGTAGCAACATTCATTGATGTTAACTTACCCTTCTATAGTTTTGGTTTTCTCTTTACAGTATGTCTCCCTGCTGTAAAGAAGGTTAAGTTTCATATGAAACTTTTGTCTTGTTGACTGTTTTAGTGTATCACCTAGAAAAAGTGCCGGGCACTTAACTTGAAAGACATTCAATAATTATCTATTATAGAAATTATCTTAATATGCACGATGCTATCCTTCTTGTTGACTCGGAGGTGACAGCATGGAGATGTTGAGAAGGAATTTGCAAATTATGTCACTACTTATTAGCATAATTGTGATATGAACCTAAGTGGGTCCAACTCTGAAAAAAAACTGTCCCCCAATTACCATGATTGGCTATTTGGGAAAAAGAAGAACTTGCACAGACACAGCTTACCTTGATACACAAATTTATGTTAACCCCTACCGATGGTGACACACACACACACACGGAGCTTGAGAAAGTTCATAGAAATATAGAATTAAAATATAGGTGATGAGAGTTTCTCACAAACTTTTTGAAGCGTGTATGTGTGTGTGTGTGAGAGAGATTTCTGTTCAATCATTGAGAGTGTGCCTAACCGCTTACACCACCATCATGCAGTTTAGAAGGGCAAGCAGCTGTTTTCAACCCATAAGCCACACCGTGGCCTCCACTGCATGGAAGTGATGGTGGCCCCACTCAGGTATTGAAGGCAGGGTAGTCATAGAGTGTGCTAAGAGACTGAGAGTCCTCAGTCTCTCCACTCCCCACTGCCTCGTGCAATTTGAGATAAGATTTTGGATGCCAAAGTTTCACTTAAAAAAAAACAAAAAAACCTTGACTAAAGAACAATTGACTGTATATAAAATGAATTCTCCTACAATGTCTTCTGAATTACCTTATTCTTAGGGGACAGAGGTACTCAGAGCAGACAAGGTGACATCTGAGCTCACCCACCCAGAGGGTCCCTCAGGGCTTGGTCGCCATCAGATGTAGGCTGTCAACTAAACTTCTCCATGGGTGAGGGAACAGCCAACAAAGGGAATCAAAATCTACATCTAGGTCAGATAAACAACTCTGGGGACTACAGATCTCGTGTTTGTGTGTGTGTGTGTGTGTGTGTGTGTGTGTGTGTGTGTGTGAAGTCCAGAGATAAACAAACAAGCCTGTCCCTGTTAATCTAAGATGGATGAAGGGATAACAACTTTAGAGATTCTACTTTATCTAACAGACACCAGAAGTTATTACTGATGAAGTGAAGGAAAGGAATTTATGGGAAAAAAAAAATTAATGAGCGTTCAGGCTGAATTCCTGCAATCCTTCACTCCTAACAGAAAGAAATGCTCTGCTATTTGGTGGTGGAGAACTAGGACTAAGTGGAAGTAGGGTTGGGAACAGGAGAAGATGACCTTTGTTCAGCATTATTGTTAGAATTTCGAGTCAAATTCAATAGAAAGGATTTTATTAACAAAGATTCTAGTCAGGGAAATAATATCATGCTACATCTGAAAACCATAGAATGTTTTGTTCAAAGCAAATTAAACGGCTTAACAATTATTTTAAAAGATACCTACTCTGGGCTACAATTTAGTTTTCTGAGGTCTGCATTCAGGTTTGGTACAGGAGCCCACACGGGAGTCGCAGGTAAAACATTCCTCTCCTGGGTGAGGTTTATAGGTCTCAGGCTTTCCGGCTGGGGAGAACTCTGCAGACTCAGTCCGGCCAGGCTAGAGGACAGCTGGGTCCCGCCAGGATAGGGCTGAAAGAGCATTTCAAAACAAAACATAAGCAAGCAGGGATAAAATATCTCCTATATAGGAGATCAACGTACCAAAAAAAGCAAGGAACTAAGCAAATTTAAATCTAGCCTCTTAATGAACCAATGACATGATGAAAATGCAATTTAAAAGATACTGACAACAAAACAGGAATCAAATATACGGGGCAGATTTAAGTTATTAGCAAAGTTAAATGAAAATTTTCAGGAACAATGCTTTCAACATCAAGAACTTGGTTTCTCACAAATACAGTTCATACTAGCAAGATAGATGGAAGGCTTAACTGATTTCTAGTGTCTTCATGTACCAATGTTCAGAATGGGCAGATGTCACAGAAATGGACAGTGCTGTCCAAAAAATTTCCATGTGCTCATATTTCTCCTTCACCTACTTTTTAAATTGTGGTAAACCTGACGAAGTGCATGTTTTGATGGCATTAATTACATCCATGATGTTTTGCAGGCTGATCTTATCCCTTTTCTAATATGAAATGGTCTACTCTAATATTTTATATAAGTAGATTTAAACATTTGTTCTTTGGGGCCTAGCTTACTTCAGCAGGCAAAACATTTTCAGGGTTCATCCATGTCATACTATGTATACTATGCACATGCCATATCACATTTGGTTATTTCCATTCTACTTTGGGGCTGTTGCCAATAATGCTACATTGAAGAAGAGTCCGAGTATTCGCTTGAGTTCTTGCTGTCAATCACATGCCAGGACTAGGACTGCTAGTCACATATCCATTTCGTGTGCAATACTGGGCGGAATCATCAAACTGCCACCCCTAGCAGTTGCATCATTTTACATTCCCTCAGCAATATATGAAATGCTCAATGCTCAATTCATATGTATATATATACTTACATAGGTATACATATATCCTTTACAAATATTGTTGGAAATGTCTCATTGAACTATTTTTGGGGTCTGTGAAAATAAGACAGAAGGTGTGGATGGCATGAATGATCTCACAGGTGACCCCTTGTGCCTTTAGCCACCGACAGAGCCTACAAACTCACTACCATGGACTCAGCGCGCACTTGGAGTGACTCTGAGGGGGCAGTAGTGCTGATCCAGTGGAAGACTGTATGTCTTCATAGGAGCAGAGCCCCTTCTTCCTGTCATGGAGCTGCTGGTGGCTTCAAGTGGCTGGCTGTGCAGTTGGTTGGTGAGCCAGGTTTGTAAAAGGCTACACTTGGTGATAAACCGAATCAAAGCAAGCCCACGGCCGTCAAGTAAATTGTGAGTCACAGTGACCCTAGACAGGGTTCCTAAGACTTCTAAGATCTGAGGCTGTACATCTCTAGGGAAGCAGACAACCTCATCTCTCTACTATGAAGCAGTTGGGGGGTTTGAACCACTAACCTTGTGTTAGGCGCCCAACATCTAATTTCAGTCTCCACATCGTCTCTGCGTCCAATTACTGACCACTGACCTTCAATGCAAAAAGCTCTGCCCACAGGCAGTGTCCCGGTTGGTCCAGGGAGAGGCAGTCTTGGGCTTAGGAACCTGCTCGAGTGTCCCACTGATAGAAATTAGGGTCCTAGGGTGACATGTTTGTGTCTCCCCCAGACTGTGGTGGTAAAAGGACCTCAGAACCAATTCAGTAAACTTTTCTAATCTGCAGTGTCTATATCCTAATCCTGGCCTCTCACTTTTGTAGTCTTGCCTGTGACTGGGATGCACTGATCTGCTACCAATCACGATTTTCTGATCATTTTATTATGTGCCCTTCCTTCCCTAACTAGCAATGGGTCTGTGAATCCTTTGGACATCATTATATGCCCTTATGCAGAGGGTCTCCCTCATCCAGACAATGATTGCCTCTGTCCCATTTAAAACTTAACTAAAGGGAACTCTGAAAGATACATTTAAACTTGGGGACTTTCTTCCCTCTACAACATGTGGTGTCAGTCAGCTACAAAATGATGAAGATTATTTAATAATATGGAAAGGTTTACTCATATACTTTAAGAGAATAAGATATTTTCAAAACAATATCCATATCTACCAATAATCCACAAGGCAATCAGTATAGCACAGATTCCCAAATTCTGCTGTGGGTATGCTGAGTTTCCTTTATAATTATTATTATTTTTTGTTTTCTATATGTTCTTTAATCATACACTTAAATTTGAAAACAAAACAAAACAAAACAAAATAGCTACATAATACCTACACTTAATTTTTCACATTTAAATATCTACTTGTTTTGCTATTTTTTAAGCATGAGAAACAAATTTAAGGTTTCCCCTCACCTCTTCCCTCCCCAAAGGCTACCTATTGGGCTTTCTCACTGCTGAATAAAAGCCATTTCAAGCAAACAAACTCAAAGACAAAAATTCTGAGTTCAGAATTTGAAAGCTATTTTAATTTTATTACAGAACAGTGCCTAAAGCTAAGAAAGTAAAATTTATCCTAACTAGGGTTTAAGAAACAAATGGTTTGTTTTGAAACTAGCTTGTCAAACAATGGTCTTTTTAGATGAAAATCTACAATTATTTAGTATATAAAAATAGGCCTAAGCTATGTGATTAAATAAAACATTCTGCGATTGACTCTAGAACAGTAGCACATTCAAAACCTATTTTTAAAATTTGACTCCCAAATCCAAATTCACTGCAATCCCCAATCTCCAATTTGCAATCTCCCTGTAAAAGAGAGCCATATATCAAACCTCAGTTTGATTTTGTTTTGCATAAATCCATACCAGTTAAAGCAGAGGTGGGGGGTAGGGGGAGTGCTTAACTCAGAACTGCAAGGTCTTTTGTTTTGTAACTACTAAGTCTGGGTCTTGAATAAGTGGACTTCATTTATTTGGGTCTCAGTTTCCCATTTTATAAAATGAAAGAGGAATACCGAATATCAGTCAAACTTCCAAGTGCTGACAAGGATGCACAGCAAATGGAACTTTCAGGCACTGCCCGGGGAAGGAACAAAGCCCAGTCTCCTGTGTGGAACCAGTTTGGCAGAAGCAGCCACACTGGACTTAGGGCTGCTCCCCTGGAACCAGGCAATCCCATTCCTACAAAAGCATGCTTACAAAAAGTAAGACACAAGGGCTGAGCCCTGGTGGTGTAGTGGTTGTGTGCAGGACTGCAGCCCAAAGGGTTGACAGTTCAAATCCAGCAGCAGCTCTCCAAGAGCAAGGCTGGGCTTCCTACTCTCATCAGGGCAGTGATGCCACACACACACACACACACACACACACACACACACACAAAAGAAAAGAAAGAAAAGAAAAAGACACAAAAAAACGTTAACAGCCCCAAACTAGGTTTGCTCAAATGTTCATCAACAATAGAACAATAAGGGAAGGGAGATGGAGAAGGGAGTGGTTTATCAGTGGTTTCAACTTGAACTCAGATTTACTATCTGAAAATGGAAACTCTGCAAGAGACACACCTTAAGCACACAGACAGAAATAAACTAAGGATAAAAGGCTGGTGGAAAGTATGCCAGGCCAATGGCAACTTAAAAAAAGGAGGGGTAGCAATCTTAATCTCTGACAAAATGGATCTCAAGGTTCAAGCCATAAAAAGAGACGATAACGCTCAAAGGTTCAGTAACTCAAGAACCAATTAGCATGTTAAATATTTAGGCACCCAACATCGGAGAGGAGAATTTTGTCAAACTATCAAAAAGATGAAAAAGATATCGCAGATTCAACAATCATGGTAGGTGACTTTAATACTCCACTATCAGAGCAAGAGAGATCACCGAGGAAGAAGCTCAGCAAAGAAGCTTTAGAGCTAAACAATGTAATTCGGCAACTGGGTCTGATAGACATTTATAGAACTTTCCATCCAAACACAAAAAATTCATATTCTTCTCAAGCCCACATGGATCAGTTTCAAGAATATAACACATGCTGGGTCTATTCAGGTCAAGCTTAAGGAAATTCAAACACATAGATATTATGCAGATGTCTTTTTCAGATCGCCATGCCATAAAGCTGGAGATTAATAAGCGGATGTCCAGAAAAGCAGGGTCAATCAACTGGAAGATGAACAATGATCTCCTGTGGCATAAATGGGTACAGGGCAAGATTAAAGAGGATATTGGAAAGTTTCTAGAAACTAATGAGAACAAGAATACAATGTATCAAAACTTATGGGATACTGCAAAGGCAATTCGTCAGAGGTAGCTTCATGACATTAAATGTGTATATGAAAAATGAAGAGAGGCTTATAGCAGATATGTTATCACAAAACCTCCAACAACTTGAATAGAGTCAACAGAAAAATCCCTCCAGTAGCAAAAGAAATAATAAAAACCAGGGCAGAGTTAAACCAGTGGGAAAGCAAGAGAAAGATGCAAAAGATAAATGCAGCAAAAAGTTGGTTCTTCGAAAGGGTCAACAGAATTGATGGTGAATCTGACCAAGCATAGGAAGAAGCAAGTATCAACAGCCAGGGTGAGGGAGAAAACGGGTAATCACAACAGATCCTAATGACACTAAAAGGATAGCCACAAAGTACAATGAAGGTCTATATTCTGATGAATTCAGAAACATGGAAGACCTGGATAGATGCTTGGAAAAACAGTCCCTCCTCCCTAAATTATCTCAGAGTTCAATAACCTCAACAAACCCCCAGAAGAAATAGAGTCATCAAGAAGCCACCAACACAAAAAGCCCCTGGACCAGACGGCGTCACAGCAGAGTTGTACCAAGCATTCAGTTGACTCCCATCTTCAACAAAGTATTCCAAAGCATAGAAAAGATGGAAAACTCCCAAACTCATTCTATGAAGCCAGCATAACTTTGATATCCACACAGGGTAAAGAACCCACGGGTATAGAGAACTACAAACGGCTATTTCTAAAGAACATAGATGTAAAACTCCTTAACAAAATATTGGCCAGTAGAATACAAAAGTATATAAAACATATCATCCTCCGTGACCAGGTAGAATTCATCCCAGGAATGCAGGGATGGTTTAACATCTGAAAATCCTCAATATTATACACCACATTGATAAGAAAAAGGATAGAAGTCATATTATTATATCAATAGATGCAGAAAAAGCAAAACCTTCAACACCCATTCCTAATGAAGACACTTAGGAAGATAGGAATGGAGGTAAATTTCTCCAGCTGATACAAGCTATCTATGAAAAGCCAACAGCCAACATCATAGTTAATGGAGAAAAGACAAAAACAATCACAAGATTGGGGCTGAGCCTTAGTGGCGTAAGTGGTTGCGTGTGGGACTGCGACCCACAGGCTTGGCGGTTCAAATCCAGCGCTGGCTCTCAGGAACAGCGCTGGGTAGCTCCCACGACCACCAGAGGGCAGTGATGCGCCCCCCCCCCAAAAAAAAAGAGCACAAGACAAGGATGCCCCTTGTCCCCACTTCTATTCAATATTGTACTGGAGGATCTAGCGAACAATGTAAGACAGTGGAAGGACATTTAAAGGTATTCAAATGGGAGAGAAGGAGGTGAAACTATCATTTGCAGATGAAATGATTCTGTACATTGAAAACCAAAAAAACTCTACAACAGGAGTACTTACCGCGATAGAGGAATATGGAGGAGTGGCAAGATACAAGATCAACAAACATAAGTCAGTGAGTTTGGTATCACATAGGACCAGATGGAAGAGATGGAAGAGATGGAAGAGATGATCAAGAAGGCAGTACCCTTCACAGTAGCCAATAACAAACTGAAATACCTAGGAATATATTTAACAACAACAACAACAACAACAACAACAAAAACGACTAAAGAACTCTACAAGGAAAACTACAAGACTCTGCTATAGGAAACCAAAAGTGACCTCCAAAATGGAAGAATATCCCATGCTCATGGACTGGAAGGCTCAACATAATAAAGATGACAATCTTACCCAGAGCCTTTATAAGTTTAACGCTATTCTGATTCAAATACCAACAACCTTCTTCAAAGAACTGGAAAAACTGATGACCAATTTCATATGTAGAGGGCAGAAACCCAGAATTAGCAGAGAACTTCTCAAAAAGAAGGACAAAATTGGAGGACTCGCCTTACCCAATTTTAGTATCTATTGCAAAACTACAGTGGTCAAAATAGTGTGGTATTGGAGCAATGACAGATATTCACACCAGTGAAAAAGATCAGAAAGTCCAGGTATAAAACCATCAACATACAGACAATTGATATTCGACAAGGGTCCCCAAACCATCAAGTGGGAAGCAGATGCCCCTTTTAACAAGTGGTGTTGGAAACAATGGATATCCTCATGTAGAAAATTAGGAACCCTCCTCCACTGCTGGCAGTTGAGTAGATAGGTATAGCTACTGGGCAAAACAATCTGGAGATATTTAAAGAAAATGGAAATTCATCTACCTTATGACCCAATAATCCCTTTACTAGGACTATATACCCAGAGGAGGTGACAAATAAAAACAAAACCAGTCATATGCATTCCAATGTTTATTGTGGCACGGTTTACAAACACAAACATGGAAATACTTTAAGTCTCCATCATTAGACCAGTAGATTAGTAAACTCTGGCACATACACACAATGGAGTACTTTGCAGCACTGAAAAGCACAGGCGATCACATGAAACATTTTATGGGAAGAGTTGGAGGAATCATGCTAAACGAGGTAAACCAATCTGAAAAGGACAGGTAAAACATCAGTCCCCTGAGGTAAGTACAATCAGCACAGTAGGAATATTAGAACAGACACTTATCTCACATGACATGGGTAGGAGCATAGGTAGTTGGGGGAGGTCAGACCAAACCCAGGGAGTTACATGTGAGTTCAACATAAGGTAGGAGGAGAATGTGGGTGGGGAGAAACTGAGATGATGAAGTGGGGGAACAGGGCACTAACCCACCCAGGGGGAGAACACTGGTTGTATCTCCACAGATTTGAATGTGCTTCCAGACCCCATCATGAAAAGACTGAACTATAGGGCCAGCCCCAACCAGAACCAGTCTGACCCCCACCCTTTAAGTGTATGCCACAGAAAATGACATTAGACATTGTGGTGGGGGGAAGAAACCTACCATACCCAGATGTAAGTGGAAGCAAAGAAGTGGGGCACACCCTGGTCCACCAAGCCCTGAGGGCAACCACCCTGCTTGGAGCAGCAATGCACAGAGAGGACCATATGGCTGGTCCCACTATGAGTCACCACACCTCACACTGACCTACAGGGGACAGCACTGGAGGCACAGTGTGGGATTTGTTACCCAAGCTGACCCCACTACACCAGGGCAAAGAACTGGGGTCGGTCATGCAACAGAACAGCAAGAGGAGAAGAGCAAGGAAGACCTGGGAACTTTGGGACTAGGGTGTGGCACCCCATCAGAACCAACCAGAAGACACACCTAAAGGTCAACAAACAGACCTTGAACTATTTACAGGCTTTTCTCTCTTGTTTTGCTTTTCTGTTTGATTTTGTCTTTGGTTTGTTTGTTTATTGTTGCTCTTGTTTTGTTTTTCTGTGTCACTTTGTAAGGTGCTGTCTTGTTTTTCTGTGCATATTATTATCCCTGCAAGTCTATCTAGACAAGATAGGCTGGATAAACAATGTGGATAAAGAAGAAAACAACAGGACCGATGTTTGAGGGGGTTTAGGGGAAAAGTGTGTTGAGGGGGTACATGGGAGAAGTGGAGCTGGGGGAGAGGAACTGGTGTTAACTAAGCCAGGGACAAGGGAACAACAAATAATTCAAAACCAGTGGCAAGGAGGATGTGGGAGGCCTGGTAGGGACTGAACAGGGCCAATGCAACCAATAGGAACTACTGAAACCCAAATGAAGGCTGAGCATGATAGTGGAACAAAAGGAAGGTAAAAGGAAATAGAGGAAAGAACTAGGAGGCAAAGGATATTTATAGAGGCCTAAATATAGGCATGTACATATGTAAGTACATTACATAGGATGATGGGGAAATAGATCTATGTGCGTTATTATTTATATGATTAGCATTAAGGTAAGAGAAGGACATTGGGCCTCCACTCAAAGTACTTCCTCTATACAAGAACACTTTGTTTCATTAAACTGATATCCCATAATGCCCACCTTCCTGACACCATCACTGAAGACAAATGTGTGCATAAGCAAGTGTGGTGAAGAAAGCTGATGGTGCCCGGCTATCAAAAGATGTAGCATTTGGGGTCTTAAAGACTTGAAGGTAAACAAGCGGCCATATAGCTCAGAAACAACAAAGCCCACACAGAAGAAGCACACCACTCTGTGTGACCATGAGGTGCTGAAGGGATCAGATATGAGACATCAAAGAACTAAAAACCATATCATTGTGAGCTCACCCTCCTCACATGAATGCTAAAGACAAATAAGTGCATAAGCAAGTGTGGTGAGGAAGGCTGATGGTGCCCAATTATCAAGAGAGAAAGTGTCTGGGGTCTTAAAGGCTTGCAAGTAAACAAGAGGCCATTTAGCCCAGAAACAACAAAGTCCACATGGAAGAAGCACATCTGTCTGAGTATGAGGAGTCAAAGGGTTCAGGTATCAGGCATCAAAGAACAAAAATCATATAAATGTGAATGAGGGGGAGTGCAGATTGGAGGCCCAAGGCTCATCTGTAGGCAGCTGGACACCGCTTTGCAGAAGGGTCACGGGGAGAAGACTTCCAGTCCGGGTGCAGTATAGCATCGATGAAACACACAACTTTCCTTTAGTTCTTAAAAGCTTCACACAGACACACACCCACAATCTGGCTAGACTGGAGGATGTACACTGGTACAAACAGGAAGCAGAAACACAGAAAATCCAGGACAGCAGATGATCCCTTCAGGACCAGTGGTGAAAGTGGCAATGCTGGGAGGTTGGAGGGAAAGTAGGGTAGAAAGGGGGAAAGGTTTACAAAGAGCTACATATAAATTCCTCCCCAGAGGATGGACAACAGAAAAGTGGGTGAAGGGAGATGTGAGGCAGTGTAAAATATGATAAAATTATAATAATTTATAAATTATCAAGGGTTCATGAGAGAAGGGAAGTGGGGAGGGAGGGGAAAAATGAGGAACCGATACCAAAGGCTCAAGTATAAAGCAAACATTTTGAGAATTATGATGGCAACAAATGTACGAATGTGCTGGACATAATGGATATATTTATGGATTATGATAAAAGTTATACAAGCCCCCAATAAAAGGATTTTTAAAAATGAAAAATCAGTTCACAATTAACAAATGAATCAAGCATACTCACAAAAAATGGAATAGCACACCGTTAATGTTGAACAAATTCAGACACAAAAGAATCCATACTGTCTGATCCCACTTATACAACTTTTAAAACTAGACCAAACCAATCAATAGCATTAGAAGTTAGGATAGTGGGTTCATTTCCTTGAAGATGGTAAGGGACTAGTGATTAAGTGAATCCTGAGACCGGACCCTGGCTACTTTTAAGTGAGTGTCTTCAATTTGCAGAAATTTAAGTTGTATTTTTTTAATATATATAATGCGCTATATTTGCAATTAAAAATCTTAATTGTAAAAGTGAGAGTAAAAGACCACTGGCAGTCTATTTATAAGTTCTTTGGTTTGTTTTTTTTTGGCATCACTGCCCTCTGGTGGTCGTGGGAGCTACCCAGCGCTGCTCCTGAGAGCCGCCGCTGGATTTGAACCGCCAACCCTGTGGGCCACAGTCCCGCACTTAACCACTTATGCCACCGGGGCTCAGCCCAGTACTTTGGTTTTATGAAGCGCATTTCCACCGATTAATAATACAAGCCACTTTCACTTTGTAACTGTTCCCTTTACCCAACTCCTCTGAGTTCTATGCCTAGAGCACAGAGAACACTATAATCATAAAAGATAATAATGAAGTTAGATAAAAAGATTGCTATTTAAGTTTTACTCATATTCCCAAGTTCAATCTCTTAACGTTTCCAAAATTACCACCGAAATACAATAGGGAAAGAACAGCGATTCCTGTTTCCCTGTGTACCGACAAACTTTTGCTGTAAAGGGTCAGAGCGTAAGCTTTTAAGCTCTGAGATAGAGAAGCCTCTGCAGAAACTACACAGTTCTTCTACTCCATTACAAAAGCAATCAGAGATCACACAGTAAAGAACAGATGTGACTATGTTCCAATAAATGCTATTTACAAATTTAGGCAACAGGCTAGATTTGGCCCAAAGATCAAGCTTCTGAATCCCTGTCTCATGTCATGATGGCAAAACAATTGTGCGATTGCCATGGGCAGAAGAACACTGCCTATTTGGGGGTTTTTGGGGCTGTAGGTGTTCATGGGAGTCAAAAGTCTCTCTTTCCACCCTCATAAATGCTTCTATCCCCTCCTTGCTCAACATTTCTAAGAGCCTGATCCATTTTTAAACCTGGTTTTCTAAATTCTCACCAAAGTATGACTCACCAGAACATAAAATAAGTAGGTAAGACTAACTTATAAAGTGTTTTCTCTAGTCCGATGGAGCCTGACGGACAACGAGGAAAAGGGAGGCAAGTCTGGATCAACCAGGCAGGCTCTCCTCCTCCCTCCTCCTGCTGTGCATGCACGCTAAGACTCCCCCCAGGAACATATGGCCTTCCTACAACCACCTCGCCTTCAGTTTTAGCCCACAATAAGATTAATTTTCTGTATCTTTAGTATAATAAAAATAGTACTTTAAAATTTTAAGATTGTTCTGGCTATGTCAGTAATTTCTTCATATTACTTTCTTCTAAACAAACATAAATTGAAAATGTTTTCCATTCTGTCTTATTAAACCAAACATCCTCACATCAGGCCACTTCCTTTTTTGGTTGTTTGTTTTTTTTTTTTTGGGGGGGGGGGCATCATTGCCCTCTGGTGGTCTGGTTGCTCCTAAGAGCTGCTGCTGGATTTGAACCGCCAAGCTAGTGGGCCGCAGTGGCGCACTCAAGCACTAAGCCACCAGGGCTCAGTCCCCAGGCCACTTTCTGTGGAGAAAATCTGCTTACTAATACAGACTTTTTAAGAAGTGCATTGAATTGAATTTCCTTCCTCATAATAGAACCAACACCTGCACGCTGTCGAGACCTTGCACTTTCACTGTAAAGGTACAGTGAAGAAATTAACATTACTCCTAATGTTTTCACCTAGATTTAAATCTCAGTAAACATTGCTATTTATTTATATGCTATCTTTTTTCTACGTATCAACATAAAAAACTGATACCAAATTCTCGTAGCTCTGACCCGGGCATTTACGTCAACATGGATTTGTTAAAATTGATAGCGGACTCAGTTTTGAAAATTGCCGCGACTTGACATGACAAAATAGGTACCTGAGCATATTGCTGGAATCCAGAATACATGGTGCTACTGGACTGTGCTCCGGAATTAAGTGGGGCTGCAGCATTCTGGTAACCAGGCTGGAGAGTTGGATAACAATAGCCAAAAGGCTTGGACATTTTTGCAGGCTGAGCAGCAGCAGGAGCCAGACTTGGAGCAGGATCAGGTTCAGGGGCTGGATCAGGGGCGGGACTGCTGGCTGCCGAAGAAAGCAAGTCTAACACAGAGAAAAACA
>PVJH01022081.1:18006-37515 GCA_004026705.1 Nesogale talazaci | reverse complement strand
GGTGGTCCCCCCTGTAAGTCAGGAAAGTAGTCGCCACCCATGATCTTCCTGCATGTCTATCTTAAAACCTGTCATGACAGCTATCACGTGCACCTTCTACAGAGGCCTCCAGTCCCCCACCCACCTCTGTCCAACTCCACGCCCCGCTCCTCTGTGACCTCCTTCCCGTCGCACACTCCTCCCGTCCTTGTCACCTCAAACCCATTCTCATCACGCCGGGCTCACCGCTACAGGATAAAACCTGAACATGTGTAAAACCATGAAAGAACTTCCATTGCTTAGGGTAAATCATGTTCTCAAAATCCACCTGCTGCTCCTCCCAGGGGAAGCTTCCTCTCACAGCCCCGCTGTCCCTAACGCCAGCGTCTAGGGCAGGTGGCTTTGGTACTTTCCCATCGGGCATGTTCTTTCTCCCTGTCGTCATCCCGTCCACCTATTGGTCTCCTGTAAATGGTGTGTTTTTCTTCACCCGTCCTTTTATTCTAGGCACAGGGTACTGTGAATGAAATTTACCATCACTCATCTCCTGTCCTTTTATTTATTTCACTCTTCCTCAGGATAGACCTGTAGTGTCCACTTGGGGCTCCTTGTTCTTCCCTGTCCAGCCTGGCCTAGGGGCCTCACTGACTTCAGGTTGGTGACACTGCACCCCATCCTTGTGGGCTCGGCTGCCAGCATCTGAAAGCCCGACCAGGCTGGGAGATTCCCTTGAGAGGAAGCAGCTTCTCAGCTCTCTCTGCCACCGCGTCCTGGGTGCGGCTGGGCCCCCTGGCCAGGGCTGGGCTCCCCCAATGTTCTCACCTTTGTGGCTCCAATGTCCTTCCTCATCTGTAAGCTCAAAGGACAGTAACTACTTCATAAAAGAATGTGAGGGTTAACCATGTGTCAGGAGTTTAAAACTGGGCTACATAAGTACTTGAATTATTCTAGATGTGACTGAACTATTGAATTGTATTATATTGAATTATATGCCAATAAAATTCAATAGGGGGGAGATAAAAAGACAGGATAGGAAAGGGGAAAAGACTGAACACTTCACTAGGAAGGGGAAAGAAACAGAAGTTATCCTTGCCGCTTGATAGTCGTTTCCCAAGTGAGTTCTGTTATTTCCACCTTCATGATTCAAACCCTTTTTAAAAACAATACTTTTAGTGATGCCCCCCCAAAAATACTTTTATTGGGGGCTCTTATATTTAACACAATCCAGACATTCATCCACACTTGCACATATGCCACCATCATCATTTTCAAAGTATTCTCTTTCCACTTGAGCCCGATAACTCCCCATTTCTTTCCCTCCCTCCCAAGCCCTTATAGATTTTTTCATCTTACATTGCCCTCCATCGCCCCTCACTCAATTTTTCTGTTATTCATCCCCCTTGTTGGCCCTGAGGGGCTTCTCTCTCCTGGACTCCCTGTGTTGCAGGCTCTTAGATCTGTAGCCGTGCGCATGCCCTGGGCTAATCCGATTTGTAAGGTGGAATTGAGGTCACGCTAGTGCGGGGAAGGAAGCACCAAAGAACTGGAAGGAAGTTGTGTGCTTCATCAGTGCCCTGCTGCACCCTGACTGGCTCGTCTCTTCCCTGTGACCCCTCTGTGAGAGGATGTCCAATTGTCTACAGGTGGGCACTGGGCTCTACTCCATGTCTCACCTCCCCGTTCACCTTGGTTTTATTCTGGGTCTTAAATGCCAATGACACTTCATGATCACACAGGCTGGTGGGATTCTTCCATGTGAGCTTTGTTGTTTCTGAGCTAGATGGCCGCTTATTTATCTTTTTTTTTGGGGGGGGGGGGGGCATCACTGCTCTCCGGTGGTGGGAGTAGGAGGCCCAGCCCCACTGCTGGAATTGAACCTCCGTCCCAGTGGGCCGCAGTCCCGCGCACAACCACTACGCCACCGGGGCTCAGCCTTGAACCTCAATTCTTAACTTGTAGATTTGAGTACATAGTTCTATTCTCTCATTTTGTATACGTGTGTGTGTGTGTGTGTGTGTGTGTATATATATATATGAACATGCCTCTATTTAGGCCTCTATAAATGTCCTTTGCCTCCTGTTTCTTTCCTGTCTGCTTCCCTCCGGTCCACCGTGTTCAGTCCTCATGTGGGTTTAGTAGTTCTTTACTGCTACATTGCCTTTGATCGAGCCCTCTACGCATCCTACAACTTTCCTTCCAGTGATTTGAGTTCACTTGTTCCCTTGTCCCCGGGTTGGCTCCCCTTCTCCTGTACCCCTCTGGAACGACTGGTCCCATTCTTTTCATCTCTGACTTATTTATCTCACCTATCTTATCTAGATAGACATGTGGATACATTAATAAATGCAAAAACCAGGCAAAGCCAAATAAAAAACCAAGGAGATCAAAACCAGCAAAAATATTAATAGCAAAAAACTAAACCAAAATGAACAGTAGCAGAAAACTACTGACCCAAATGGAAAATCCTTTAAGTAGTTCAAGGTCTGTGACCTTTCTGAGTGTTTTCCAGTTGAGTCTGATGGGGTGCCACACTGTCTCCCAAGTCAATTTCTGGTATTCCCTGGGGGGTTCATCGGTCTGCTGCCTGCCCTTTGTGCCCCGCTCCAGCGTGAGGGGGCCAGACTGCAGTATTCCCACCCTGTGCCTCCAGGGCTGTTCGCGGCAGCATCACGTTCAGTGAGGGGCGTTGTGTCTGACCCGTGGTGGGGCTGGCCCTACGGTCCTCCCCATGCAGTCTGCTCTGAGCAGGTACATCGTCCTTGGGACTTGGTGGTCCAGGGTGTCCTCTCCATCCCTTTGTGTTTCTCCCTTTGCTAATCCAATGCGCCCCTCTCCCCAAGCTGTAGCCCCAGTCTGTTTCTTCGGGGGGCATGTAGGGGGTCCACATAGTTAGGTGTTACCACTCTCAGAAGGCCTCCCCTCCTCCCGTCATACAAAATGGAAGCCATCAGACAGAAGTGCTCTTTCAACTTCTTGCTGCCAAAGTCGAAGGCGCCTCTGGCCTCTGCCCTGTGGTGACACGGATTCCTCATACCCAAGCCCTGCTGTACCTCTGGTTCAGGATCGCACCTGCGACCAGGGGGCTGGCACTTCACGTCAGATGCTGACATCTTACCCACTGGCCCTGCAGCTACGAGTCGTTGGCCTTCTTCCCTTCGCATGCTACCAGGTCCCGGGGTTCTCCTCATTCGACTGGCTCCCGATCTAGACGTCCAGCTCCCCGCTGGGGGTGGTCTACTTTAGGCCCCCATGTTGATGGGAGACCTCTCTGGCCAGCCTGCTCCATCTAATCTCCAACTGGGAGCCAAGGTAACCCTAAAACCACCTGGGACCCCTTCTTCCCTGCAGCTCCCTTTCAGCAGCGCCACCTTTCCGCCCTGCAGGGAGCCCTGGTCCACTGCAGCCCCCCTGAACTGGGCCTGTGTGCTGCTCCTCCCCACGTGCCACCAGGCAAAACCAACCCCTACTAAGAGGGCGGTGGAGGCCGCACGGGGTTGTTACGTATGTACGTATTTGGAATAAGACAGGCAGATACAAGGGAGTCCCCTCTTCCTGCTATGAATTGAGTTACTGCAAGGTTGGTTCCCAGCCCCTCCAGGTCGCACTTCATGCCCTCAGCCTTTCCCCAGTGAACCTGTGGCCCACATTCCTGCTGTCTAGGGCCAGTGGCTGGCGCCCTGGGCACAGCTCCCCATGCAGGCCTGGAGGAAGAGGAAGGAGGACGTGGAAGAGGTGACGAGGGGGCCGAGGGCTCGCGCAATAATGCAGTACTGCCCTCTGGTGGCCACAGCCTCCCATGCAGAGTGACAAACGCTGAGAGGCATTTCCCAGTGTCCCGCCATTCAAGAGACCCCGTCTCGGTGGGGCCTGCGTCACCAGCCTGCCGTCTTGGCACCTCGCCACAGCCCAGCTTGGGGTAGTGATGGCCTGCCATCATCCTCTCCTCACACCCTGCAGGGCCCTGTGCAGCTGCCCCCACCCCCACAGGAGCGGGTCGAAGCACCACCGGGCCGGCCGGCCTCTGCGGTCCAGAAGCGCTAAACACCGATGAGGACCTTCCCCGCGTCATTCGTCGTCTACTCTCCTCCGGTCGTCTA
Source organism: Nesogale talazaci (assembly GCA_004026705.1). Taxonomy (NCBI): domain Eukaryota; kingdom Metazoa; phylum Chordata; class Mammalia; order Afrosoricida; family Tenrecidae; genus Nesogale; species Nesogale talazaci. The sequence goes on along the minus strand of PVJH01022081.1, from coordinate 33,439 downwards.
CATCTCCTCTGCATGGAGATGGGTTCATTTTCCCTCCATTTAAATATGTGCAGGCCATTGGGAGAGTTGATGAGTTGTTGAAGACAAAAATGAGCCAGGCGGTACACTTTCACCTAATTCACAATGGAAGGTTAAAAGCTGAGATTTTGTGATTCTCTTGTTTTCTAAGAGAAACAAGACCCAATTCCCCCCGCGAATGATCTGTGGCTTCTCGACTACGTACCAGCCCTGGCGGCACGTGGACTGGCCTGGGCTCGAACCAGAGGCGGCAGCTGAAACCCACCAGCCGGGGCAGGAGCGGACGCAGCTGCTCCCATCGAGATCCAGTCTGAGGACTCCCGAGGAGCTGCGGCTCCGTCCGTGTCTGCGCCCGAGCACACGTCCTGACACAACCAACTCCTCTCCCGACCCCACCAAACTGCTCACTACCGACCCCCAGAGACGCCGGTGTCTCTGGGGAGACAAGCTTGGCTAAGTGCCCTTCTGAGATGCAAGCGGTCGTGTCACCGCTACAATCTCAGTAACAACCACAGAAGCAGCCGACGCGTGGTGGATGGAGGACGGAAGAAAGCAAGACATCGGGAAGGTTTTAGGATCTTGTATTACAATAGGTCTCAGTGCAAGGAAGGGCAGACAGCTGTTAGGTTTGCTTTGAAAGCTCATCGGGAGACAGTGCCAAGCCCCGATGCTTTCGAAGCCCCCCTGGTTCTCGGTCCCTTTGGAGCGGGCTGGGCCCAGCCTCCTGGGTGTGTGGGCAGCCTCCACACGGAGCGTCCTGCCTGCTGTCGCCAGAGGCATCGGGCACTTTGGTGATGCCAAAGGCTGCCTCCTCCAGGTCTTTCCCTACTTGGGGTGGACGTCCAGGCTCCCATAGCCAACTAGGGCTGGGAACCTTCCCGGGCACATGGGCCAGTCCAGGGGCACAAGGTCGCGGTGCCTTCCCCTCCTGCCTGGGGGACAGGTTGTCAGCAGGGACTGGCACTGTGCTTTCTAGATCCTGTGGCCCGGCTGGCCTAACTTCCGGCGCTGCCCCTCTACTTGGGGAGGCTTTGTCTGGGCCCTCTGTAAGGAACCTCCAAGACCATGGGCTTAGCTCCCTGGGGGTGGAGGGCACGTCAGAGAGACTGGTGGGGGCGGGTCCTGCAGAGCGGGGACAAAGTGCTGTCAGTGCCTGCGGCTCCGTGGCGGCGGGCTGGGGGAGGCCGGGCCTGCTCGGGCTCGGCGCTGGCCAGCAGGGGCTGGTAGGCTTCTCCAGGACTTTCAGGCTTCTAAGTTGCCCCTCGGGGTTCCTGGGACCTTCTGTTCTGAGAGGCCCCAGTGTGACCCCTGTCCGTGAGTCTGCGGCCACAGAGCTCTGGCTCCTGGGGTCACTGGGTGGGGACACTTCCTCTCTGGCCTGCTCGGCTCCTCTGAGAAGAGGGTTGTGGCCCACTCCCGGGCGAGGCGCGGCACGGGGCTCCTGGGCGCCCTCCTGGCCATCTTCAGGCCCCTCGCCCTCGTCAGTGTCGTCCTCCGAGGAGTCCACCTCGCGGATCGCCTCCTGCTTCTGCAGCGACTCCCTTCGTTCAGCCCGGTCCTGCCGGAGCGCGCCCAGGGCCCGCGAGGGAGCAGGCTGCAGCACCCCCTTCCCAGACAGCACGCTCCGGGTGCCTCCCACCTCCAGGGGGCTGCCCTCCCTGGGGGCCAGCTCCTTCTTCAGCTCGGCGTGGGGCAGCTCCAGGCTAGGCTTGCGGGAGGTGGCCAGCTTCTTCTCTGAGGCTGCGAGGGCAGCGGCCAGTTTCTCGGCCGACTGGACCCGCTTCAGCAGCGGGGAGCGGGGCGGCTCCGCGCTCTTGGGCCGAGACAGCTGCCTGCCCAGCGGAGGCGAGGAGGAGTGCAGCTTGGCAGGGAAGGCCTGGGCGCCGTGGGCAGGCAGGGGAGATGGAGAGCGCTGGGGCGAGGCGGCCGGCGGCGGCGGAGACGGGGTGTGGGCCAGCGGGGACAGCGGGATGCTGCCTGCCGACTTGCGCCTCGGGGAGCGGTACTGGCGCTGGAGCTTGGGGGCCAGGCCGTGCAGGGAGCTGGGCCGTGTGTGCCCCGAGCCAGCTGGGGAACTGGGTACACTGGAGCTGGGGCTGCTGCTCTGTGATGAATTTCCTCCCGCTTCGCACAGAGAGACGAGAGCAGAGCAGTATTAGTGACCAGAAATCACGGAGGGGCCAAGGGGCATGTCCGGGCTACAGCCACAGCCGCCCCGCTCTGTGTTATCCACCCCCCTCTCTAGCTGGGTCTTCCAGGGGGCGGTCTGTGATAGGCACCCAGGGAGGGGCAGACTCGCCCCCCCACCCCCCGGGATCGCCTCTGAGCCCACAGAAGCCCTTCGTACCTGCGTGCACGGCGTCCGGGGCCCCGCGGTAGCCCTGCGTGGGCGAGCGGGGGGACAGGCTGTGGCTGTGCGTGGGCGAGCCGGGCCCACTCTCCCCTGAGGACAGAGAGCGGTTGAGGGAGGAGAGGCTGCGGCTGGTGTGGAGCAGGGAGGCCTGCTTGGTGATCTTCCGAAACAGGGAGCTCCTTTTCTTGCTGCAGGGACAAAGGCCAGGGGGTGTGGGCTCGGGCACTGGGGACCCCCACGCACACCGGCTCCAAGCTGGTCCCCGCTGACCCGCAGGCTCACCTCTCTGGCCCGTCCTTCCCCCGGCTCTGCTTGCTCCTGCGGGCCATCTTGGCCTTATAGCTGCCTTTCCGGGCGGGTCCCACCTTAATAGACGTGTTCTCCAGAGGAGTCGTCGAAATAGACACCTTGTTTCCACTCTGAGGAGCAAAGTGTGAGGCTGAGACGGCGGCCGCATCCTTGCCTCGCTCCCACCCTGCACCCACCTGTCGGTGCCCCCCGAGGCCTCCGCTCAGAGCGACTCCCCGGTCTCGCCTGCAGCTCTGAGGGCCCCTGCCCTGTGGCCGCTCCTGGGCACCTGTGCGCAGTGGCCGGTGTCCATGCCAGCCGAACCCTCACCTTCAGGATCAGCTCCACCACCTCCGTGTGCACCAGCCCTTGCACAGACTCCCCGTTGACGTGGGTGATGAGGTCGCCCTGGCGAAGCCCCACTTCACTGGCCGGGCCTCCTTCTTCGACATGCTGCCCCAGGAGACAACCGGCCTCAGCTTGGTGTCTGCTGCCCTCCCCACCCACCCTTGCCTTGCCCGAGCCCTGGGTGCTTGAAGAGTGGTGTGTGTGTGTGTGTGTGTGTGTGTGTGTGTGTGTGTGTGTGTGTTGGGGGGGGGGGCGCCATGGGAGCAAGACGTACCCACACCATATGATGCACAGTGTAGACGTCGGAGTCGCCCATGTAGACGCGGATAGCCCGCAGGGTGAAGCCGTATTTCTTCCCAGCGCGGTGGATGGTGAGGGGCGGCCGCAGGCTGCCGAGGGCTGGCAGGAAGTCCCTGCTTGGAGAAGAGTCCCTGGACGACGGGTTGGACGACTGGGAATGTGGGGACATGGGGCTGGCCAGCGGAGAGCAGGTGTGATGGTCTGGGGGGAGGAGCTGGGGCTTAGTAAGTCGGAGTGGCCTGGCCCACCGGCTCCCCACTCTGCCCTGTGTCACCAGTCTCCCCGCAGCACTTGACGGGCAAGGCCCCAGGCCCCCAGCGATGGCAGAGGTGGCTGGTTTGGCAGCGAGTGTTTACTGAGCGTGGGCTCAGCTACCAGGGAGTAGAGGCCCTTCACACACATCTTCACGGTCACAGCTTTCTTACAGGGAAGCTGCTACTACTGGGGGATCTTGAGCTCGAGAGGGTCCAGCATCTGGCTCAAGGTCAAGGCCATGAGCGCCCAGGAGTTGGGCTGGTCTTTTCACACTCTCCTCTCCAGCTGCCTGACACACATGGACAAGTGACGCACACACACTGTCACCTGTGGACCCCTGCCCTGGTCCCCCAGAGCCTCACCTGCCGGAATGAGCAGGGACAGGGCTGTGGCTGAGGCCGACTTGATCACTTTGGTGACGGGGCGGGCGGTGCGCTTCTCAAGAGAGTCCCCAGAGAGCAGCCGGTGGCGGGCTCTGCGCACAGCCAGGTCGCTGATGGCCTTGGCTGGGGCTCCCTCGGCCAGCTGCAGGGTCCCTCGGCTGCCTCGGGTCTCCATGGCTGCGGGCACAAGCAAGCAGCGAGACCCCAAGCTGTGCTGCTGAGCCCCCTCCCTGCAGCCCAGGCCCTCCGGCCCCTGCTGGGCCACACCTGGACTGCCTCCTCGGCTCTGGGCCACAGGCTCCTCACCCAGCACCAACCGCTGCTCCACTGGCTGTTCAGGGGCAGGCCCAGATACCCCCTCTCCAGATGGGGGTGTCACGAGCCACGTCCCCTCCTGCTGCTGCTTCCGGGGGGTGCTGCTCGGCTCCTCGGGGCCCTCGGGGAAGCGGGGCACATCCAGAAGGCCGGAGCAGCGGCGCCGCACGGTCAGCGGGGGGCTAGAGTCACTCTCCGTGTGGGAAGACTCAGACATGGACAGCCGTTTCCGCAGTCTGCGGGAGACCGCCCTCGGGTGAGGGTCACAGACCGACTGGGAGCTGCAGCTGCCTGCCCCCTCATGGCACTCGTCCCCAGGGCTCTCGGTGGGTACTCACATCTCAGGGGAGCCAATCACCCAGCCCCGATCTCGACCCTGCAGTGCCCCCCGGCCGTCGGCGCGGTCCTCCTTCTCCTCACTCAGGCTGCGCTTGGTTGGGGGTGGTGTCCGGCGCCCCTCGAGCAGAGAGAGCCGCTCCATGCTGCTGTATACCTGGGGGAGGGGTGCATGGGAGGGAGCAACAGCACCCACCCTGGAAGCAATGATGTACTCGGGGCTCCCCACGGTCTTCCTCCCACCAGTCAGGTGAACCCTGGGGGAAGCAGCTTTTCCATCGGCCTGATGGGCCTCATCTTGGCGTCTCCTGTCAGGCATGTTCTACAGTGGTCTCAGGAACACCTGCAGCTTCATCCCCCCCCCCCCCCCACAGTGGGCCGGTGTGCACACCTTGCTGAACCTGGGTGAGCAGGAAGAGAACTGGCGGATCTCCAGGCAGCCATCCTCACTCCCGTCCTCCTCGTCCTCTGAGTCCACATGCTGGTACCGCTCCGAGCGCGCTAGGCAGACACAAAGCAGTCTCCGCCAGAGGCTCCCGCTGGTGGCCTCCGGGTGGCCCTGGGGGGGTCTCAGCAGGTCCCTCGCAATGCCAAGGTCAGGCAGGCTAGACTCGGACCCCAGTACACTTACTGTCGAAGTAGCTGGTATCGTCCTCAGACTCCAGCTGCGGGATGAACTCGGCTTTCTGGCGAAGGAGTCCTGTCCAGTCCAGCCCCGCGAAGAAGGGGTGCTGCTTCACCTCGTGGGCGCTGCCTGTGCGGACACGCGGGGGAGTGCAGCTGAGCTGGGTGGGGCTGGCCCCTGGGCGCGCCGCCCCCGAGCTGCCCTCCTGCTGCACTGGCCTACCTGTGCCCAGTCTCTCCAGAGGGTTCTGGTGAAGGAGCTTGGAGGTGAGGTCTTGGGCATCTGGGGGCAGGGCATCATCCCCTTCAGGCCACACGATCTCATCTGGGGAGTCATCAGAGATGAGGCAGTGGGTGGGGAGGTAGAAGAGGGTCCCAGGAGAGGCTGAGTGGAGGGAGGCCCAGAGCCCCGGAACTTCTTGCCTGGGCCTCAATTCCCCAAGCTGCAAAAGCCCCACCCCTCCTCCGAGAGCCCCCTAGACCGGGGACCCCGGCTTGTTCCTTCTGCAGTGAACTTCCCACGTGACGCCCCTCCCCTTGTCCTGAGACTCTGGCGTACCCTGCCCTTGGCACCACCACCCCTGCCGCCCGCCCCCCAACTCTCTCTCTCATGCACACACAAAGGGGAGTACAGACGCTTGTACCACACTCGACCCCCTCCCCCAGTCTAAGCATACTACACACACACACACACAGTGACAAGGTCTCGCAGGGCGTGAGCCGTCTCTGGCGTCCACACACTGCCGGGGCACCTACCGCTGATCACTTGCCCGAAGAGCTCCTCCGGCGTGTCTCCAAAGAAGGGCACGCAGCCCACCAGGAACTCGTACAGGATGATGCCCATGGCCCACCAGTCCACCGGCTTCCCGTAGCCCTGGCGCAGGATGACCTCGGGCGCGATGTACTCCGGGGTCCCGCACACCTGTGCGCAGAGAGGCCAGGCCGCTCAGCCTCCCGGGTGCAGCAGCTCTCGCAAGGAGGGGGGGTGGGGGTGGGTGCCTCCCTCGGAAGTAGACACGTCTGTGAGTGACCTTAACGGACAGGATCAAGGAGCCTCTAGGAACCGGAGTCGAAAGGAGGCGCTGGGGCTCCCTGAGCTCTCAACGTCTCCTCAAGTGGCCTCCAGTCTCCCAAGGTCGGACTCGACCAGGGACAGGGCTACTGTGGAAAGTGAGTCCCATATCCCGGCCCTGCAGAGGCAACTTGGAGGAAGCAAAGCTAGAGCCCCATGGAAATGTGGGCTGTGTTCCAGAACAGGGGCACCAGGACGTGGGTGGGAGATTCAGGGTGGTGAAGAGTCCTGCTACCTATTTTCTGTAAACCTTTAAGGAGAAAGTTGGCTCTGAATTTTAGATCCACAAGATTCTCGTGGCCCACCCTGGTCGTGAAAGGTGTCCCCTTCTCTGCCTGCTAGAACACAAAGGTGGGAACCGCAGGCTTGTAACATCCACCACGGGGAGCTGGGGCGCCCCACGCTTACTCTAAGACCCAGACTCCAGACTCGCTCGCCTCCCTACCTGCTTGTCCAGGAACTCCCGGGCATCCTTTTCAATGTGACCTTCATACAAGTTGGTCGTCAGACTCATGAGGCCAATTTTGGAAAGTCCAAAGTCAGTGAGCTTGACGTGCCCCATGGATGTAATCAGGAGGCTGGAAGGAGGAGGACCAAATGAGGAGTGACGTCCTGGTCTCCCAGGAGTGCCCAGGGCCCCCACCCTGCTATCTGGAGGAGTGGGGCATCAGCAGGGAGAAGCTAGTTGGGGAAGATGGAAAGCTTTGTGCTTTTGGCATTCTGCACAGGCAAGGAGCTGTCTTTCACCCACCCACCCACCCCCCGTCTTCCCCACTGGGCTGGCTGTCAGCCAGAGGGACAGAATTTCCTCACTCAAAACCACCAGCCTCAGCCAGAGGCTGCTACACGACCTACTCCTAGACCGTCTTCTAACCTGGGTGACTCACAGACCCCTTTTTCAGGGAGAAGGGGAAGGGTTCCAGGATCTGCTTCGGAGGACTGGGTGGAGAAAGTAGAAGTACATGAGCTCAGAGGAGTCCCTCCTTGGCCCTGCTGCTCCGTCAGCCATTCCAGTGCGTGCCAACGTACCTGTCACTCAGGCACCCAAACTCATCTGATGCCAACCAAACAAGCCGTGCTTCTCAACCTGTCCCCTCAACTCCCCTCACTGACAACCCTCCATCTCCGGGCCTGAGGCTGGGAGAGGCGCTTTCCATACACTCTGGCACAACAGAGGGAAGGGTGGTCGGCCCCTGGGCAACTACAGTGGTCTCTCTCCCTCGGGGCAGTGAGCCTCCTGAATCTGAGCACGCCAGCCTACCCTGCACTTGGGTCAAAATAAAGCCCAAAGCTAGCCCTTCCTAGCCCTCTGCCTAACCTTCTCAGCTGCAGCAACGGGGCCGCGTTTGTAGCTTCTGACAGGGTCACCTCTGTCCCCAGCTCAGCTTGGTCACCCTACTGACCACCTCCCCACTTCCATCTGCCTTGTGTCCTCCAAGCAGCAGCTCCTGGGTGTCTGTCCCCCGCACCAGGTGATTTCTGGAGGCTGCTTTAGAGGAAGCCCCCCAGTCCTCAGCTCAGTGTTGTCAGTCAATGCTGGGACACTTGTCCAGATGCCTATAGGCTGTCCCCGCGTGGTCTCGCGTGGGGCCTCCTTAGTAACTCTTTCATGCCTTTGACACTCTCCAGTGATCTTGCCAGACCTTGGCTTCTGTACCCTGGGTGGCTGGGGAGCTGGAGAGTAGGCCTAGACAGACAGACACACAGACACTTTCCTAGCAGCCCCTCCTGAGCCTGCGCAAACGGGTCGCACTCCCTCTGTTTAGGTGTTCACAGAGCACAGAGGGAGAGGCAGAGAGGGCGTACTTGTCAGGCTTGAGGTCTCGGTGCACGATGCCGTAGTTGTGCAAGTACTCCAGGGCCAGCACCGTTTCCGCAAAGTACAGGCGCGCCATGTCCACGGGGAGGGCGCCGATATTCTTCAGCAGAGAGGCACAGTCTCCCCCTGCAACAAGGCCAGGCCACCGTGAGGGGACTAGTGCGCAGAGCACAGCGCTGCACACATTCAGTAAGCTGCTACCAGAGACGGGTGGCCAGCGCCTTTGTGCTGCTGGCGTGGCTGGGGGTCAAAGGGTGGTGGGGGGAAATGAGGTGAATCAGCCAATGAATGTCAAGGGGCCACCTCTGACCCGAGAGGCAGGGAAGCCAAACCTCTGTCAGTGGGCTGACTTGTAGGCACAGGATACGTTACTTTAAGAAGGGACTGCTGTGAACACACTTGGCTGAGATCTCCGCATTGGTTCTTGTATTCCCTTCGTGCCAATATTCCTTATGTTCTGAAAACCGTCACACTGTGGGGCAAGACTCCTGGCCCATACCTCCCCTCATTAAAAGTGCACTGTGTTCAGCTTCAATCTTAAGGAGAACGCTGTCTTTGGGGACGAGACAACACAACGGTGGGGAGGGCCAAGCGGAGCATCTGCGCGCTCTCAGTGTCTCTCTCGCTGTCTCTCGCTGGGCCTGGATGGAAGCCCCCATGGCCACCCTGGGCGGGGGTTGCCCCTCTACTCCATCCCTAGAGCACTCCGCGTGCTATGAAGGGGTGCAATGACCTTCCTTTCTTCTGAAGGCCCAAGTATGACCCTCCCACCAGGACTCCGTCCGGGGCTCTGCGGGCCCAGCAGGCTGTGGGGGGCAGGCCCCTGTAGTTCCTGGGCTGCTACCTCCTATCCAGGTTGCCCTTGTGGAGAGGTTAAGGAGCGCTGGCCAAGGTGGCCAAGAGGTCCCTAAGATCTTGTGGCGGAAGGGCTTGGGATGCTGGGCTGCAAGCCCCTCCCCTCGGTGCAAAGCCGCTGCCCCTGCTCAGAGCCTGCCCTGGCTCCACCCCAGCACCTCCAGTACCTTCCACGTACTCCATCACCATGCACAGGTGGCGCTTGGTCTCAAAGGAGCAGAACATGCTGACCACAAAGGGGTTCTCAGCGAAAGTCAGTATGTCCCGCTCCACGAAGGCCTGCTGGATCTGGTTCCGCAGGATCAGGTTCTGCTTGTTGATCTTCTTCATGGCGAAGCGCTGCCGGGTCGACTTGTGGCGCACGAGAAACACAGCCCTGGGAACACACCCCGGCCCCGGCCCGGGCCCTCAGCCCCTGCGCTGTGCGAGCCACCTCCTCTCACACAACTCGGTTGCCCAGGTCCTGAGGATGAGGGTCTATTCTCCCCAGAGACCAGGGCTGGGAGGAGTGCTACCAACAGGGGTGCAAGTCTTGCCCAGGAAATAGCCAATGCTCAGCTGTGGGGGGACGCTGAGCCCCAGAGGAGAGGGTGCACCTGCTGCCCAGAAGCCTGGCTGTCAGGGGAGGCTGCACAGCCCAACCCAAGCCTTACCCGTAGGCACCATTGCTGATGAGCTTGATGGTTTCAAAGTCCTCTTCAGATGGGGTCTTTTTAGACAGCACAGGTGCCCCCCGGCCCTGGGAAGATGACGGGGGAAAAAAGACTTGGGGATTCCCTCAGCAGAGCGTCTGCTCAGCTTAGCCACCTCCTGTCTTATCCTGCTCAGCAGAGAAGTGACTTCCCAGGCAGCGCTGGCAGCCATGGGCCCACCCCCACCCTCCATTCCCAGCTCTGTGGAGAAGCGGAGTTGTGGATCAGGTGCCTTCGTTTAAGGAGAACTCACAAGCTTGCTTCTTTGGTAGGGTCTGGGCTTTACCTCAACTGAATCATCGGTCTCTGGAGTATCAGGACTGTCGTAGCTGCTCAACTGGACCATATCTATGGACAAAACAAGGACACAACAGCAAAGCACATGGCAACATCAGGCCTTTCCGCAAGCCCCAAGTCACACAAGTCCATGCAGGGCAGGGGGTAATGCTTTGGGACCGGGAAACAAGTAATATTGCTACCACCACTACTGGGAGCCCAGGGCCAGGCACATTCTACAAAGCTTCTCTGGTGGACCTGGAGGCTGGGGAGACTTTCTGGCAAGCAGGGTACAAAACTGAGCTGCCAGGCTCTGCTGTGAAGCAGGGAAGGCAGGAGGGGAAGGACTATATGCCAGGGAGGTGGAAACCCATGGTTTGTGCAGAGAAGCAGTCTGGTGCCCTGAAGCATGGAAATGCCATCTGATGCCTTGAGTGGTCCCAAAGTACCCCAAGAATACAGGAGGACTGGGAACGTGGGCAGAAAGAGGTGAAATCACGCAAAGGTGGTTTGCTCCAATTTCGACTCAGTCGGACCTAAGGCAATCCCAATGGGGGCACACTAGGCCATGTGAAGAGTGACTCCACAGGACAGGCTGGTTACTAGTAGAGAACGCAGAGTGGCCCCCTGCAGTCCGGAGGCTCCCAAATGTTGTGCCATATCCAGGTGCAAGCTAGCACTTCTACAAGCAGCTTTTCTCCTGGTCAAGGGTTTGGGACTGGCCACCAGGCAGCATGCTCACCCTCCAGAGGGCCCCGCGTGAGGCCCAGCTGGCTAACGATGTAGCGGGGGATGTCACATTTCACCCCCTGTCCCTCTTTGGCTTGGCCTTCAGCAGCTTCTAAAAGGTGGTAGAACTCTTCAGGGTCAAACTCCTGCTCCGGGAAGGGGAGAAAGGAAGTCAGTGCTGAGGATGCACCAGAAGGACACTGGCCTCTGGCTTTGCAGCCACACCTGACGGGAGGGGCAGCTTTCTCTGGATGAGGGATCACGTCTCCTCCTGACCGCCCAGAAACATCATGAGCCCCCCAGAGGGACAAAGCTATCTTGGAGGGCACGTCCAGACGGGACATCTAAGTGTAAGCTGCAAAAGAGATGCGTGCTTCACCCAGCCTATTCACCCAGCCTTCTGTCAGCCAGACGGCCCTGTCATGTGTGGCTCGGCACACACCAGTCACGGGTCGCAGGTGTGCGGGCTCATAGCCCTGGGCTGCCTCGGGTGCCTCCTGGGTGCTACGGACTAGAGCGAGGGCCCCCTTACTTGGTGCCCCTAAGTGCCACACGCTGGGCTGAGCCCTAGCAAGAACGCTACCACCCTGTGGAGGAAATCAGGGCACACGCGATGCACTGGCTTTCTCTGACCCCAGAGGGAGAGAGAGGAAGTCCGGCACTCAAATCCAGGCCTGTGTTTCACCATGGATTTCATGTCCTTTGAAGGGAGGCCATCAGGCCCGGCTCCCCTCTCCACCTGACTTTCTCCCTCTCTGTTCTCACCAGCTATACGGCTGCCTCTCTGGAGAGAAGCCGCGTTACCCCTGGAAGTCCTTTTGCTTCCTCACCCCCCTGCTCAGCAATGTCCCCGTCAGGTTCACTTCTTTCTCCCGGTTTCCCGGGCTCAGGCCATCCCAGTGTCCCCAGGAATGACTTCACCTTCTGTGTGCCCCATGCCCACCCCCGCCCCCGCCCCAGGCCAATCTCCACGTTGCAGCCAAAGCAACAGTTGCAAGGAGTACATCTGATTAAGTATTATTCAGAAATCAATAGGAACGGATTACTGATATATTGTAACAACACGGATGAATCTCAAGAAAAAAAAAAAGAACAATGACGCTGAGCCGAGCAGCCCGCACCTGCCGTCTGCAGGTCCTCTGTGGAGAGGGGGCGCAGGGAGGGTGGGTAGGAAGTGACTGCAAGCACAGACAGAGACCAGCAGGAAGTGGCAGAAATCCTCCCTCTGGCAGCGAGAGCACAGGCGTGGATGTCTCTGTTTGTTGACCCTCGCTAAACTGTACACTCGAAGGGGAAAAAAGTCTGATATACGTACATTATACCTCACTAAGGTTGGTTAAAAAGAAAAGAATCCAACCATGGGATATTCTTGCCTAAATTTCCAAGTGGCCTCATCAGGTGGAATGCAGACTCCTGAGGGGAGACTTCTCAGGGCCCGTCTTGCACGCCTCCTCTGCCACTTCTCCAGACACAGCCCGCTGTGCTTTGGTCTGCACAGTCCGTGCCCTACACACACCAGGCTTGCCTCCCTGGCAAAGTCCTCGGAGCAGCAGCTAAGAGGCTCTTCCCAGACAAAGCCACACCCGCTCGTCAGGGGCCCACGTCAGCCCGCGGCGAGCGCTGGGGCTTCAAGCACATCGTGCATCTCCGCTGTGGTGGTGGTGTCAGGAAGCCTCGGGCCTTCTGCTTGCACACCCCCACACCCAGCTCTCATGCTCGATAGCGAGCACGCGTATCCTCTCGACCGAGTCAGCGCCGACCGTGCGCCCAGCTCTCGCTCCACTGCTACACTGTGGGCTCTGCAGGTGAGTGGCTTTGCCCTGGCCTCCACCCCAGGGTCCAGCATGAAGCAGGGACTGAAGAAAAAGGTTGCCAAATGATGACCTGAATGATTGCACTGGTCCCCGTGGCCTAGGGTGGGCCAGACTAATTCTTACCTGCCACGGCCCCGGAACCACCTACTCTTCCTCGAGAGCCCCCCTGGTCCCCCACGTGGGTGCACCACGTTTAAAAACAGGGCTCGGCGACAGAAATGACAGCGGCGCCACCACAAAGAGGGTCCTTCTCTGACTGCCTCCTGTTCCTGCCCCTCGGCCCTCACCAGGCATTCCAGGAGACGCGCCGGGCGGGCGATGACGATCATCAGCTTTTTCACCAGCTGTATCACAAAGGCCACCTCCGGGCTCTCGGAGCGTTCGTGGGCCTGCAAAGAAGAGAAGGGTCACTGAGGTCACCCACTGGGCTGGGCTGCTAGGCTGGGCTGAGCGGACTCCGAGGGACGCCACTGGAGGGGGCCGAGGCTTGGCACCGCAAGGCGCTCTGGGAAGGCCACGCCGCGTGCGCGGTAGCCAGGGAGCAAGTTGGCCACCAGGAGTGGGCCGAGCTGCCGAACCGTACATGACATTAAGGGCCGCCACAAAGGCACAGCGAGCCGACCAGCGCCTCCTTCCTCACGCGGCCTCCAGCCCCGCCCCAGGGCCGCTCTCACGCGCCTCCATGTCCACCTCTGCCCACACGGGCTGCGGGACAGGAGGACCTCCGAGCGGGGACTGATTTGAGCAGGTGGGTGTTTGAGAAAGGTCACTGGAGCTGCCGCCACTGCCCTGTGGAGGATGCACTGAAGCGGGGAAAGCCCACTCACAGGCCAGTGCCATGACCCTCAGAACGGAGAGAAGTGGGCAGACGGGGGCCATATCAGGCACCGATGATTGCAGCTCCCTGAGGTCTAGGAAAAGAGGAGGAGTAGAAGATAACTTCAATTGGTGACTTTTGCTTGCAGAACTGTTTTAAAGAAACAGTAACACCATTCAATGAAATAGGAAATATAAGTTAGGCAGTTTAGATGAGGGGTTGCAAAAACACATTGCACTTGGTTTGAGAGAAAGGGCAGACTCAGGGGAAAGTTCGGTCTTGCCTTGCATTGGGAGAGCGTGAGGTACCTACAGTGGAAACTTCTGAGTAGCTTCCCAACCCAGGAGCCGTGTTTTCACTGCGGGCCCGAGTCCGCCTCTCATGCCCAACAGCTGAAGAGCGTGGGTCTATCAGCCTCTCCTTCTGGGAAGTTACAAATGGGCGGAAAGAACTGCTAAGCTCAGAGCGGCTAGAAGGACATCACCTGCTCTGGGATGAGGTGAGACGGCTGTATGTGTCCACCACAGAGCCCGGAGAGAAGGGCCATTTCCTGGGCTTCTCCCATGTCAGCCCCTTCAATTCTCCAATCCTCGTAAATTAGTTCCTTGGACTGCGAACCTGCTCCGAAGTGCATTTCTATCACGTGCAAGTCAATAGGGGTGGGGGTTCCTCAGAGTGGAGGAGTACGAGGCACAGAAGTCAAGACTGCCGAGGAGAGTGGAGAGAAAGGAGGCCAGCCACGCAGAATGGCACCCAGCATGTAAGACAGGAGGAAACAGCACCAGGAAAAGGTTCAAGAAGAGACAAAATCTGGAGAGTTCTGCAGAGGGCAAGAATGGGGAGGACTGAAAGAAGTCACAGGAGGTGACAGTGGGACCCTTGGATTCTTGGTGACTTTTGCTTGAACAGTCTCAGTGAAAGGAGGAGAAGGAAAGCTACAAGGTAGAAGACGGGAGTGGTGAATAGGCTGTGTGTGTGTGTGTGTGTGTGTGTGTAGGGGGGGCGGATGATAACTCTTTAAAAAGTTGGTCATCACATGCAGAGAAAGGCTGGACAGGTGGTGAAATCCTGCCTATTCTGTCAGACTGCCATCAACTCTCTAAAGCCTCCCCCCCGCCCCCCCCCAATGCACTCGTGCGTGCACAAGCACACCACGTCATTCTGTCAGTTTCTACTTTCCCAGCTGCTTCCTTCCACCACAGGCACAAACTGTACTGTTGTTCTAGGGCGGGCCACCCGTCTACAGCCATAGGAGTGACTGGTGGGAAGAGAGGCAGTACCTTTCCCATTGTTTTTTTCCCCTTCACAAGCTAAGCCTAACACAGAAGTAACTCAGCCACTCTCTTTGATACAGGCCTGTGTAGGTGCATATGTTTATATGTGACAATGGGGGAAATGGATCAACGAACATATACATAGAGGCTTAGTAGTAGGACAGCAGATGGGCACTGGACCTCCACTCAAGTACTTCCTCAGTGCGAGAACACTTTATTCTATTAAATTGGCATTCCATGATGCTCATCTCCCTGACACTATCACTGAAGACAAATGTGTGCATAAGCAAAGGTGGTGAAGAAAGCTGATGGTGCCCGGCTATCAAAAGATGTAGTGTCTGGGGGTCTTAAAGGCTTGAGTAAACAAGCGGCCATTCAGTTCAGAAGCAACAAAGCCCACATGGAAGAAGCACACCAGGCTGTGTGACCACGAGGTGTTGAAGGGATCCGATGTCAGGCATCAGAGAACTAAAATTATATCATTGTAAATAGGGGGGAGTACAGATTGGTGACCCAAATAGGAGAAGTGACATCCTCTTACAGGATCAGCCCAATAAAATTAATTTTTTTTAAAAAGAAAAGATGGGGCTGAGCCCTGGTGGCGTAGTGGTTGTGTGCGGAACTGCGGCCTGCAGGGTTGACGGTTCACATCCAGCAGCAGCTCTCCAGGAGCAAGGCTGGGCTTCCTACTCCCGCCAGGGCAGTGATGCCACAAAAAACAAACAAACAGGGGCTGAGCCCTGGTGGCGTAGTGGTTGTGCGTGGGACTGCGGCCCACTGGGATGGAGGTTCGATTCCAGCTCCACGGAGCAAAGGCTGGGCCTCCTACTCCCACCACCTGAGGGCAGTGATGCCAAAAAAAAAA
>PVJH01022080.1:25590-37417 GCA_004026705.1 Nesogale talazaci | reverse complement strand
AGGTGTAGTACAAAGGGGGAACTGATTATAAGGATCTACACATAGCCTCCTCTCTGGGGGATGGCCAACAGAAAGGTGGGTGAAGAGAGACATCAGAGAGTATAAGATGTGAAAAAGTAATAATAATTTACAAATCACCAAGGGTTCATGAGGGACAGGGGAGCGGGGAGGGAGGGGAAAATGAGCTAATACTAAGGGTTTAAGTAGAAAGCAAATGTTTTGAGAATGATGAAGGCAACAAATGTACAGATGTGCTTTGCATACAATGGATGGATGGATGGATGGTGATAAGAGTTGTATGAGCCCCCAAGAAAATGTTTTTTTTTTTTTTTAAAAAAAGGCCATCTTTAACCTAACCCTCCAGGTCTGCAGCTCAACTCACTTTTGCATGAAAACACCCACTCATTTAGGATCAGAAGGGCAGCATTGACCCCAGGACAAAGTTCTGAGGGTAAGAAAGGAGGAGAAGTGGAAACAGGACACCCCGGGAAGGGAGACGGGGGTGGGGGGGTATCGAAGGACACAGTGGGGGCACTGTGATGGACCAGTAGAAGAGAATGTGAAGCACTTGCTGACTGGAAACCTGTGATCTGCTCTGTAAACCTTCGTGTAACTCACACTGTGAAGTGAGAAGAAGCTTTTCCAATGAAAGCCGGTTGGCTCGATGAGAACTGGTGGTTCTGAGTCGGGCTGCTCCATGCAAGGTCAGCAGTTCGAAACCACCCGGGGCCTCTTCGGAAGGGCGTCGCGGCTTTCTCGGCCCACAGGGAGTGGCAGTGTTGGAATCCCCCGGGGGCAGCAGTTCTAGGCCGGCCTGTGACATTGCTCTGAGTGGGGTGTTTCTGGATGGGTTGTTTTCTCTGTGTCATGAGTTTCTGTGGGGATGGAGGATGGATCTCCTTACCAGCTGTTCCTGAGTCGCTTCTGACTAACGGGGACCCCACGTGTGTCACAGCAGACCTGAGCTCCAGGAGGGTTTCAGAAGTGGATCCCCAGGAGCTCCTGAGGGGGTTCAAGCAACCAACCTTTCAGTTAGGAGCTGAGCGCCCTCCCGGTGGGTCACCGGGGGTCTCCAGGACTGCCTCTGACTCACTGCCATCAAATCCACGCTGACTCCCAGTGAGTGACCCTATGGGACAAGCAGGTCTCTGAGACTTGAAATCTTCCCGGCAGCTGAACGCCTCCCCTTTCTTCCTTGGGGCGTCTGGAGGCTTCCAACCGTTCCCCTTGTGGTTCTTAGCAGCTACCAGGGCTCCTCCTGGGGGTGGGGGGCGGCGCTAGAGAATGCCTATTGGGAGGGGCTGGATGCAGGAACCCCCCCCAGGCTCAGAGCACCTCCCCGCCCCCCCCACCCCCCCAAGCTCTAATTCAAGGTCAAGTGTTCTGAAGTTGGCTAGCCTATCTCGCAGCGCTGTCCTTGTAACGAATCAACACGTTACCCCCTGCCTTAGTCATTCCTTTTTAAACAAAGGGAAATTCCAGCCCTGCAAGAACCTATTTCTGAAGGAAAAACTACCAGACCAAGTCAGCCCAAACCGCCAGCAGCCTCACCGTTTCTGGGTGCCGTTTTTCCGGGTGAGCAATGTTTTCGACGCGCAGAAGGGCTCCCTTGTAATTAAGCCTGTGCTGAGTGCGTGGCTGCTCTTGCGCCTGCATCCTGCCGACTCAGCAGTCCCGAGCCGCGCCACGTGGTGCTCCGCTGACAAGGGAGCCGAGCTTCTCCAGCCCCAAGCCCCGGCCAGACCAAATCCACGGGCGCCCTCCCCGCGCCCGCAGACCGCGGGGGACCGGACCCCCAGCCCCCTCCTCGGCCCCCGCCCCCGTGCCACTGGGCGCCTTGTTTGGGAAGAAAACCCTAGGTGGGACTTGAGGCTGAAAGGGGAGGAGGAGGGAGGGCGTGTTCTTGTGAGAGCCCCCTGGGTTCCTCCTCCCCTCTTGGAGAGAATTTACAAGAAAGAAACCCCCAGTGCTACCAGAGCAGGAATCTAACTACGTTTGGAAAAGGAGGGGCGGGAAAGAAAGGAGTGCAGCTGGCAACGCTGCAGGGGTGTGCTCAGACTGGCAGGGTCTGGAACTCTGGGGGTGCTAGGAGCCGCCTAGGGGCCCCCCCCAACGTCCCTTCCCCTCCCCCTCTAGCTTCCGGAAAAAGCATCATCATTGTGGGGGAAGCCTGTGCTGAGCGAATCAAAGGTGTTTTGTTTTGTTTTTCAGCATTTAGCAATACCCTTGACTAATCACAAGAACAGAGCCCTGAGAAGCAATTTGGTTGGTTTTAGGCAAGTCAAAGCATAAAGATAAAATCTTAAAAAAATTTTTTTTAAAAAAATCAGGTTATAATTAACATTCATACAATTCCATAGGATCTTATGGAGAAGGGCTGTGTAACTGTCGCAATCCACTTTGGAACTTGTCTCCTTTCCTGTCTCTTTGTGATGCCCCAATCCCCACTCCCTCACCTGCTATCCCAGGTTCCCTCCAGAGATAACAAGACAAGGACAGACACCAAGCAAGGCCCCATCACCAACAATGGCCCTACAAAATGCAGACAACTCAATCTAATAGGAAGCAGGGGGTGTTTTTAGAATAAATTCACATTGGGCCCCTAGGGAGATCACATTACACGAGGCTACACACACACACCACCCCCTGCATAGTGCTATCAGGTTTTAGGGCTACTGCCCATTCTAGCCAAAATGCATTGGGGATTCACTGGAATGATCCTTTAAATGGAGTCTGAATTATCAACAGTTTCCCACAATCAAGGTATTTAGCATTGGGGTGCTTTTCCAGGTTTGGATCTATTAGTTATCTTTGGACCACACAGGTTGGTGTGGCCTCTTCCTTGTGGACTTACCTCCTCGCTGAGATAGCTGCTTGTTTTGAGACAGGCCTTTAGGACCTTGGTTACCGTTCACGCTGGGCACCATCTAGTTTTTCACTGCCCTTTGCTACGGCACCGACATCTGTCTCCAGTGATCTCTTCCTAGGGGTGAGTTAAAGGTCAGGGCCTCATTCTTCTGCATTTGTGCAGCTGCCTGAAGCCCACCGAGGACACCTGAAATGAAAATATTATAAGAGCCCTCACATCACATGGGTGGCAGAGAAGGACTTAGCAAGGAGAGGGGACACCCAGGAGAGGAAGCAGGGGCAACGCCCATGGGGCTCTCTTTAGTCATGTCTTCAGACCTCAGGAGAGCGCCAGGCAGAGGACTGTCCTCTCTGAACATGAGATAATATTCTCAGTCAAAGAGGAACTCCAGCGGGCGGACCCACCTGATAGCTATTTGGGATGTGCAGACACTATGAGAGGCTACACAATAGAGGTAGCCAGAGAGATCAGTTTTCTATCCAGGAAAACTCAATTCACAGCCATCAAGTCGGTGCTGATCGTAACCCCGGTGGGTTCCCAGGACGGTAACTCTTATTGTGATTAAAACCGACACTGGAGTGGCAGGTGACAAGCAGCCCCCCCCCTTGTCCAGCCCTGACATCAGATCAAGGAACAGCAGATGTGGCAGTGGTGTGAGTGAGTACTTCCAGGCGGGCATCTCGTCTCCATGAGGGAGGGGCCAGAGAGCCCAGTATGGGCTGGCACAGGTCTTGGCACATAGAGGGTGGAAGATCGGTCCACGCAACCATTTCCCATGTGACAATCAAGTCCCAGACTACCCGGAAGACAATGCAAGGTTCCTATGACGGGGTGACTTCCAGCAGTTCATTCTCCACACTCAGTTGCTTAGCAGAGCTAAGGTGCACTCTGAGGTGCACATGTTCCCTGTGAGCATGCAGACACTGCAGTGCGAGAGGGAATCTCACAAGACAAACGAGTAGTCATAAAGCCTTCAAGCTAATTTGTGTCCTTGGCCAGCCTTGTTCTTTTTGTATGTGTGGCATCACTGCCCTGGTGGGAATAGGAAGCCCAGCCTTGCTCCTGGAGAGCAGCTGCTGGATTTGAACCGTCAAACCTGTGGGCCGCGGTCCCGCACACAACCAGTGCGCCACCGGGGCTCAGCCTCAGGCTTGTTCTTGTCGCTTGTCATAGTCCCAGTTTTACTTGCCCTTCTATGCTGGGTGGCACTGTTTAAGCACTCAGCTGCTACCGAGCCAGAAGAGTGGAGGTTTGAACACACCCTCTGGGCCGTGGACTGGTCTGGTGCTCTGCAGGCAGGGCAGTCCCAGTTCCAGCCTGCCAACCCGGGCCACTCACGACCAGTGGGTCACAGCTAACCCTGCAGAAAGAGGCCCTTTCTCACCTTTCTCAGAGCGGGGAGAGCAGGGCTGACTACCCACACTGCATTGCTCTCTTCTTCCCTTCGGAGTTTTCTTTGCTCCTGGGGGGGTGGGGTCATTATACTGACCAAGGAGACATCACTCATCCAAGAGGAAACACAGGTGAATCTCTCTGGGGAATCCGGCTTAAGAACCAGGGCATCCGTTTTGAAAGCCTGCTTCTGAACAATCCGGAACCACCCGCCTGGGTTTCCTCAGCCTCCTGCAGCACCCCCAGAGGATTCCTCAAGGCATGCTCCATGGGTTCATCCGGTGATGGGTGTCTTTCAGGGATCAAATGCCACTGTGGACACCAGGTCTTGCAATTTGGGGGGTGAAGGTGGTTCAGACACAAGACATTCAGAATGGGCTTTCTCTGGTCATTAGCATAAATAGACATTGGAAATTAATTTGAGATTCACCTTGGGAATTGCTACTCTCAACCATAATTTGACCTCCTGCTTTGACTATTAGCCAGAAGGATCTTGCAGGACAAGTTGGGTGATGTGCTCCCCAAAAGTCATCTCCTTGGGAGTCCTCTGGGGGCTGGGGGTGGGGAGATTATCCTTCTCATCCTGGTGGGACTTAGGTGAGTAGTCACTAGCAGTGCATGCCAGGTGGGCAGGAGTCTGGTAAGGCCTAACCTTGACCTCGGCCTGATTACTAAAGAGGTGGGTTAAGGAATTACTTAGGCCCGTTTAGTTCTGAGCGGATGCTGTTGGATGATCATGAAAGGGGCAGGATGCAGAATCATAAAGGTATCCCAGTGATATCTGACTTCATGCTGAAGCGGTGAGGCAATAGTGGTGGCCACGGTGTGATGTTCTCCATCCAGCTGAGTGCAGAATTGCACAGAGGAATCTCAGACCCTGGGGCTCATGGCTGGCGCCGAGAGGCATCCAGTGAGCAGCAGTTGGGGGAGGACACTTCATTTGCTCACTGGGCCGTGAGGCTTGAGAAACATTTTGGAACAGACAGGTGGTGAAGGTTCTGTCCTGCAGCTGCGGCCCGAGGGAGACCCTCAGGCCAGGGGTCAGGGGAGCTGAGGAAGGGGTGGCAGAGGGGTCCTAGGAGGAGGTATATGGCGAGATTGCAGGCCTGAGACAAACATGCAGATGTGCAAACTTTGAAGAAAGACCTTGGTTTTCCTGGGAGAATCTGTTCTAATGTCAACAACAGAAGGTTCCTTCT
Organism: Nesogale talazaci; assembly: GCA_004026705.1. Classification (NCBI taxonomy): domain Eukaryota; kingdom Metazoa; phylum Chordata; class Mammalia; order Afrosoricida; family Tenrecidae; genus Nesogale; species Nesogale talazaci. Next base: position 31,957 of record PVJH01022080.1, on the reverse strand, counting down.
TCAGGCTGCAGAGCATACGGCAGCAAGACACCTTGCTCGGCAGGCTGGCCTTTGGTAGTTTTATGATCTTTGCAGAGTGGCTCCTCTTTTGACATCCAAAGTGGGGGGTGGGGGGGAATCTTGGGCAGCCTCTCAGGGGAGGTCCCTGAGCTGACTTAGAGCAGTCATCTGTGAAACGTACACCCCCCAAAACCATCCAGGCAACACCCCAGACCGTATCTCAGGTGGTTCCCACCAGCCTCCCACCAGCCCTGTGGGGTGGCCTGGCCTTGCCAAGCAGGGGACAAGAAGCCACGGAAAAAGTAAGGGGCTCCCCACCCCAGGGTCACAGTTGTCTATGGAGATTCAGTAAGTGGACCGCCACTTGCCCAGTTCTAAGAAGGGAGGGCTCTCCCTGGTGAAGATCGCAGAGGCCAGGCTCTCAGTGATGTAAGCACAGGGGACTGAGTGTTCTGAAAGAAGAGTGACTTAAATGCAAATGCTTTTTTTCTCAAAAAGACGAGTCATGGGATTATTCTACTGTCACATGGCCAAATCCGATGGCCAAATGAACTGGTAAGGAAGGGACTTATAGCTGCAAAGACAATGCATAAGGAAGCTTTCTTAGAGGGTAAACTGGAATCCCTGAGCAAAACCAAGCCAGCCTACAGCCCCCGAGTGGATAAGTACCTACGTGCACACAGAGCTTCCAAATGGTCTTTTCTTGAGAAAGGGGGTCTTCCCCCCCGCCTCGCCCCATTTTATTCTCAGATGGAAACCGTAAAAATGAAAACAGAGCTCCTAGCCACTTCAGCTGCGATTGAAGTGTATAATCATCGCTTCTGAAATTGGTCCTCAAATTAGTCACTTGTTTTGGGAGACTTTTTATCTATTTTGCTGTTCTATGACCAACCATGCAAATACCTAACATGTGGATGTTAAAACTGGTTTGGGTGGTGACACGAGGGATTTAAGATCATTCCCGAAGGCACGATGACCACTTCTGTAAACCACAGACTATTTTCCTTCCTGCTGCCCACCGCCAGGCACCCTCCCCACGCCCCCTCCCGTTTATGTTGAGCTGGGACAGAGGAAGAGGAGCGGCTGTCCTAGGAACCTTGAGCTTGGTAAGTGCTGGGATTGTAACTTAAGCTTAAGGCTAATTGTAACGATCATTCTGGACCTCAGAGGCTAAACTTAGGCTGTAGACAGGCATCCTCACTACCTGCACATCAAGGGGCAGATGTAAAAATGCAATCGCAAATTCTAGAACAATGTTTGTCTGCAGGGTCGTTAAAATAGATGGTAGCCGCTACGTTACTACACATAGGTTTGCGGAGAAGCCCAGTCACACCCAGGCGGGCTGCCCAGTGCTGCTGGACACCGGGAGCTGCAGGGCCAAGGTCAGGCCTCATATTCCTTGACGACAATGAGTCTTGCCTTTACAGGAGGTCTAGCAGGCCTGGCTCTCACGCAAGACTGACAATGAGTCCGAAGATTCAGACAAGCCGGAATGTGGAGCTGCCACAGCCTCACCACGAACTCACCTTGGGGGACAACCACTGGCAAGATGACTCTGCACGGTCAACAGCTGCTTACATCCGTGGTTTTCAACAGGGTAGACCCCAAGAAAGAAAAAGCTCGAACAAGTTTTGAAAGCGGAAACAACGCCCATTTTCCCGGCTCGGCTGAAACACGGTTGCTTTCTTCCACCAAATGCAGCGGAGGCAAGTTGGGGCGGAGGGCCCCAGACATGGAGGCGGGAGGTCTTGGGAGGCCCGGTGGCAGGCACTTTGTGGAAAGTGAGTTTTCTAGTTTCAACCCTCTCTCAAATGCTCGGGGCCTGAGGGTTTCCTGGCCCACAAACTTGAAAAACAAGTCACAAAATCCAACATAGAATATAAGCTTTTTTAATTTTTATAAATAACTTATCTGTTACAAAGATAGTTTACCCAGCTAAATCACAAAACCATCAACTCAAGATATCCAAATTACATTTTATTAATAAAACAAGTAAAAACTGATTTATCAATCTTCACATAGAACTGCAGATGAAGCGGAAAAACAAGGCCTGGGTTTAAAACAAAACGCATCCAACGCAAGGGCTTTGGGTCTATGGTCTCACTCACTAGAATTGCCACCTCCCCGCCTCCCCCTCCCTGGAGATGGGCATGCAGAGCCAGGAGGGCAGGGCTCGGCTCGGCTCCTCCCCGCAGGAGCCCCCGGTACCAGTCCTGCGCACTCCCCATCCCCACCAGCGCCCACGGGCGGAGGGCGGGCTCCGTGATCGCCTACCTTTTGCTACAGCTCGGCACTTCCCTCAGCCCATTTCTACGCACGGACAATGTGACTTCATTATTCTGTCTCTGTAAAGGCATACCGTGATTGCTTTCCTTTGATTTCATTTTTGTTATATACATTCCTGATCGGAACATTTATTCTCCTTATAAAAATATATAATCAAAATAGAGAGATGCTTGAGGTTGCTTCAGTGTTCAAGTTTGCTCGATTTTCGTTTTTCCAGCTTTTCTTCCGTTGTCCTCAACGTCACCAGCCTGGTGTTCAGACACACCGCAAGAGGCTCGGGCACCCACCGGCCCGGCGGCGCCCCCTTCCGCGGGGGCTGGAAGTGCGCGCCGCTCTGGCTGGGAAGCTGTCCTGCGGCACCATCATCTCCATCTCCTGGGACACTTTGGTGGGCCAGTGGGCGGATGAAGCAAGCTCAGCCTGGCGCAGTCGGGGGCTCAAAGAGGAGCTTCCCGTGGAAGCCACGCGATGCGCCACAGGGCCACGAGAAGCGAGGCCACGTGGGTGAGAGCGGCAGGCACCTCCCGTCCAGCATCCACTTGTCCTCATGGACCGGGCCGGGTGGGCGGGGGGCAAGGACAGGTGGAGGGAGTGGGGGAGGGAGGGAGGGCGTGCATAGTTTCATCTCATTAATGCTTTTTTATTTTAAGGCATTGCTTCTCTCAGGTAAGGCGTAAAAGGGGACATGATCGTGCTTAATCACTACGAGGGAAAAAGAACATTAGTTAACAAAAGACTATTACGCTATACATATAGAAATATAAGAAAGCAATAAAGGAGCCAAGAAATCACTGAAAGCAGACTGGAGCCATCTGTGCAGTCAGGAGAGTCCGACAGCGCCGAGAGCTGCCCCGCCTCCCCTGCGGGCTCTCCATGCCGCGTCCCAGGTGCAGACCCAGCCAGGGGCGGGGGAGGGCCAGAGCCCCACAGGGTGGGGCCTTCTTCCCCGTCCACTGGTTGGCACTACATGGCGGCAAACAGTTTAAATAGGTAAGCCTTGTTCCTTTGCCTCACGTATGTAGTGTTTCACTGAAAGCTTTAGAAAATACTAACAATAAAAAAGCGACCTTTCTATTCCTTCCTCCTGTCAGGATTCAGTAGAGACGAGAGGGGGCAGGGCAGTGGGCACACCCTGGAAGGGCCACCTGCGGGCTCTCCGTGGTGGGACACTGCTATCACTGCACCTGGTGAGTGGACGGGCGGGCGGCCCCGGCCTCGCTCGGACCACCTTCCCCGCGGGGGAGCTCACAGCCCACGGCCTTCTGCTGGCGCTGAGCACACCACCGCCCAGTCACACCTCTGCTCTGACACAACCCTCTGCAGCAGTGAAACCTCCTTCCCCGGGGGCAGATATCAGATGCCTGAAGTCCAGCTGTGGATGGAGAGGAGACAGAGCGCCTTGTGGCTCAGAAATGCCTGGGCATCTCACACTGTTCACAACGGATTAAGGCTGGATGGTTCAGAAAGGTGCAGGCAGTGCAGTTCCACTGCGCGCCCTCGTCCTCTTCGACGTCCGCGCTCTTTGGTGCTTTGATGGTGGACCGCTGATCTACCAAGAAGAGAAAAACAAGAGACCTCAGAAGCCCCAAGGACCACGTGTCCTGGGACGACAGATAGATGGTGCTTTACACCCTTGAGGGAGCCCCAGGCCAACACAGCCAGCTTTTGACCTGAAGGGAGACTTCCCTGCACACCGCCATTCTGAGGCAAAACCCTGAGAGCAACGGGGCTCCCAGTCCTTGTGCCGCCACCCTTTCCTACAGTCTCCCATGTGGTGGTGACCCCGAACCATGACATTATCTTTTTTAAAAATTATATTTTTATTAAAAATCCTTTTATTGGGGGCTCGTTATCATTTTCCATAATACATAAATACACTGTGCCAAGCACCTTCACAGGTCCGCTGCTGTTATCATCCTCCAAATATCCGCTTTTTCACATGAGTCCTTGGTATCAGCTTCCCATCCTTTCCCCTGTTCCCCTGCTCTCCCTTCCCCCCAACCCTCAACACTTTATAAATTATTATATTATTTATTATTTTTTGGGGGGCATCACTGCTCTCCGGTGGTGGGAGTAGGAGGCCCAGCCCCACTGCTGGAATTGAACCTCCGTCCCAGTGGGCCACAGTCCCGCGCACAACCACTACGCCACCGGGACTCAACCCCCACTTTATAAATTATTGTTCTATCGTTAGCTTACACTGCCCGACCTCTCCCCCAGCCCACTCCTCTGGTGTCTGTCCTCCTGATAGGAGCTTACGTGTATATCCTTGCAGTTGGTTCTGTCTCTCTACCCCACCTCTCCACCCATCCAGCAGCTCCAATCTCACCATTGGCCCCAAGGGGCTCATCTGTCCTGGGTTCCCTGTATCTCCAGCTCCCCTCTCTACCAGTGTACCTTTTCCAGTCCAGCTGGATTTGTAAGGTAGAGTTGGGACCAAGATAGTTGGGGGGAGGAAGGCTTCAGGAACTAGAGGAAAGTTGTATGCATCATCACTGCCCGGCTACACCTTGACTAGTCTGTCTCCTCCCCGTGACTCCCCTGTAAGGGATAACATTATGTTTGTTGCTTTTTCACCACTGTCATTTTGCTACTGTTAAGAATCGGGCAGCCTCTGTGAAAAGGTTGTTCTACTCCGGCGATTTCTGTTCTCTATCTGCTGGCAGCCTAGCTTTGCACAACCGAAATAAAATACGTCGATGAATGAATTTCAGTGTCTCAATTACACACTAACAAGAGATCCTGGAGAAGGAAGTTCATGTAAACCTCTTTCTTGTTTCACTTTTTATCCTACTTAGTAGGGAGAATACTAGCTGGAGCATCGTAAGACGAGTTTTTACATTGGGCAGACTCGCTTTCCTCGGAGACCCATCTCGAGGCTCAGATGAGAAGCGGCACCTCAGTCTGTGAGGTGAAGGTAATACGGAGGTGTCCCAGGGCCTGAATGGGCAGTATCTTCTGTCTATGGAAGAATGATGAGTCTTCAAAGGCTGCTTTTATGGTGGACTTACACTTAGGAAATGAAATTTAGAACCAAAAAACTCAAACCACACCACTGAGTTGATATCCACTCGTACAGACCCTACAGGAGGAAGAGAACTGCCCCTGTATTTCTGAAACGGCAACTCTTTATGGGAGTAGAAATCCCCGTCTCTTTCTCCCAAAGAGCGACTGGTGGTTTCAAACTATTGACTTTGCAGTTAGTAGCACAATGTGTAATCACTAAGGCACCAGGACTCCTAAATTTACAACAGTGTTCCTCTAAGTTTGAGGAAGGTGAGGGGAGCATACGTTACTGAAATTCTCCTGTTAAAAGTGTGTCCTGTGCTACCAAGTACGTAAAGCACATTCTGCTATCTTAATGATTGTACTTAGTTGATGAGAAATTGGAAGTAAATTCTGAGAATGCACGCACAATAAGGAAGTGGGGTGGGGGTGCAGGGTGATGTCTGGTCCTCTGTACTCCTGGGCTATTGCTGTGCTGCCAGGCTGGTGCTGGTCCATGGCACCCCGTGTGTGTCAAGGGTCGCAATCTGCTCCGCAGGACTGGCACGGCTGGGCTGTTTGGAAGTAAACTGGCGGACCTTTGTTCCAAGGCACCTCTAGGTAGACTCGCACCTCTAATCTTTGGGTGTTTAAATGCTGGCACCACCTCACGGTCAGAGTAACCAGTAACCAAGGAGGACTTTTAAAAACAAATTTTAATGAGATGGTTTTCTAATGTCTCATTCCATACTTATGATATTTTTATTGGGCATGTTTGGAGGACTGAATACCAACCGGAACTGAGGGAAGGAGGCTGGCTGCCAGGTGACTTTCATGTGCCATTCAGGGAGGGGGAGGAGGAGAGGCAGGGAGCAAAAGTGATGTCAAGAGCTAATTGAACGACTCCCTGGAAATGAATGGAAGGTCTCTTTATCTCAGCCTCAAGGCAAAACAAGTGATTTCTTATTTACCAAAACATACAGCACTCACTTCTCTCTTCTGTGAAAAAGCAGCAAAGACTGTTTCCCCCCTTTGTACTCTTACTTCTATACAACTATTCATTCAAAATCATGCCACAGCGCCCCCCCCCCCCCCC
>PVJH01022080.1:0-25490 GCA_004026705.1 Nesogale talazaci | reverse complement strand
ACTACCTTTGGGTTTTGGGGGCACAGGACCAACAAATCCAATGTTGTCATAAAAGTTATGAATAGCGCTGGGATTAAAGTGTGGTCCTGAAATACGTAAAGAAATAACATATCAATGGTTACTGCTCAGAAAGCTTTTTATATTTTAAACAGCAAGTATTTCTTCCTAAAAATTGTCACATGTAAGACTTTCAAAACCCTTACGGGAGGTGGATTACTTATAAACAGAGGCAAGCAGTACATCAAGACATGAATGAAACTAGAACCCTGCTCTACAACACAAGGTAACTTAGAAGTGAACAATTTAAAACACATTTTAATTGTCAAACAGAGACTTATTAATTATGGGCATTTTTCCCCTATCAATTATTCAGGATAAAGAGCATACCAACATTTAGAAGAAAATAAAATAAAGCCACTCATCTTTGAATTTAGTGGATTCTGTTAAACACTCACAGCTGTGACCAAGGACTTCTTTTTGGGTGGTTTCCTCCTGTTCTCTGCCCTTTCCATTTTATAAAATCCCTAGTACTCCCCCTAGCTTCCTTATGTTCAAATTATAAAACTTCCTCATAGCAAGTCTATAGTATTGAATTCAACTGTAAACTTAAAAAAAACTGTATTTAAGAAATCATTGCTTGTACTAATATCTCAAGTGTAAAAAACTGTCAGTGCCCTAAAAACATGGATGCCATATTTATAATCACTTCCTTCTGTATTTTTCAGAGACAGGGTCAGGCCATGGAGGTGGAGGTGCCTTTGAAATCCTGTTCTATAAGCATGTTTCCCGAAAGGCCAAAAAAAAAAAAACCCCCAAAAAACCAGGTATAAAGCTTATGCTCTTTCATCTTCAAAAAGTCTTACCTCAACCCAAACCCAACCCACTGTCATGCACGGAGTGGATTCCCACCCGTAAGCATCCCAGAACTGCCTGCACCGGCTTTCCAAGGCTGTCAATCTAGCTGGTGGCTTTCAAGTGCTGACTTTGTGGGTGAGCAGCTGAGCGCTTTACCACGGCACCACCAGGGAGCCTCAGGACCTTGATGAGTCTACTGATACATAAAAGTAATTCTCTCTTTTTTTTTTTTAGGCATCATTGCCCTGGTGGAGGGAGTAGGAGGCCCAGCCTTTGCTCCTGGGAGCCGGAATTGAACCTCCATCCCAGTGGGCCACAGTCCCGCGCACAACCACTACGCACCGGGGCTCAGCAAAAGTAATTCTTTAAAAAAATTTTTTTTAATTTTTATTTTTGGGCATGACTGCCCTCTGGTGGTCCTGGGAGCTACCCAGCGCTGCTCCTGAGAGCCTCTGCTGGATTTGAACCGCCAAAGCCACAGTCCCGCACTCAACCACTTACGCCACCGGGGCTCAGCCCATAAAAGCAATTCTGTGGACGAGACAGTCAGGCAGACTAGTCACTGGCTTCATGGAAGACATGACGGAAGTTAGACAGTGACTGACAGAAAATCAATCAAGCTGCTCTGAACAGAAGAGCAGAATTCTCTTTGGGGGAAAGCGAAAATAAAAACCCAAGAGGTCGTGAGCACTTGCTGGGAGAGAGTCAGACCTCAACTGACAGGTCTATTTTGAGCCCCGGAGCAGAGCTGGCAGGGGAAGCGGTGGCTGGTGGGGCGGGGCGGCCCGGCCGGGGTGCACTCACCTCGAGCTTGGAAGAGATCGATTTCTTTGGTCAGGCAGTCAATGTCAATCTGCAGCTGCCGGTTACAGCTTCTCAACTGCTGCATTTCATCGAGCTGAAAAGGAGGCCCGTGTCAGCAGGGTCTGCATTTGCAGTTCAGAAAAGGGGGTGAGGGGGCGGGGGTGAGAGGGGCAGCGGGCAGGAAAGGGTAGGGCAGACCACCCGCTCATCAGGCAGAGCAGTCTCAGGAACCGAGAGCCTTCCTGCCCCCCCACCAGACAGGGCTCAGCTCAGGCACTGGGACACTCACGGAAGGTATCTGGGATATGGAATTCGATCTTTTCAGGCGCCTTCGAGTTAGATTATTTTCCATTTCATTGACCTCGGATTTCAATTTATCCAGCTTTTTCTTTTGGATCTCAAGCTCTCTTTGAAGTCGTTCCATCCGAGCCTTCTGGTGCACCAATAAAGCTGCAATGCGTATTCAGAAACGTGAGGACCCGCCCACTGCAGCCCTTGACCGTTCCGAGCAGTTCTGGCAAAATGGAACTAACAAAGGAGCCGTTCTGTGACAACCCGGAGCTACTGAAGAACCCCAAGGCCACATCACAGCAGAACAGCATCAGTCTGAACATTCGACATCTCAATACTTCCACAGGCAGATGTCACCCGAGGGTGTGGATAAACCCACTTACTGGTTGGAGAGAGTAAACTGCACTGGAAGATGGCGGCATTTTCCACACATGGTCGGAAGCCCCGTATAGTACTCTCTCTCTCTCTCCTTTATGTATAAGAGAGAGCTTTGTGTAAAGAGTAATTGCATATTAAGTAAACATCCCAGCCCAGGTCAGATCAAGTCCATAAGTCTGATATTAGCCCACATGTCCAATACTAGTGTATAAATTCACCTTCAGACGCACGCAACACATGCAATGACACTGACAATGACAGGAAGATCACCGGTGGAGTAAGACCAGTGGGTAGAAAGCCTTGCACGCATATTACTCTTTTACCGGTTCTCACCACGGCCGCGGACTTGCCCCCCGAGTGGTCACTCTGAAAGGGCAGTCCTTAGACCCCAAGGAGGCTGGGGTGCTTGCTCTAGGCTTGTGCCACTCTATTCAGAATGTTTCTTAGTTTTATAGAAACTGAAACCAAATGCACTGCTGTTGAGTCGATAACTACTCACAGCGACTTGGTAAGACAGGGTACAATGGCCCCTGTGAGTTTCTGAAACTGCAACTCTTCAGGGCTGTGCAAAGACCCATCTTTCTCCCATGGAGCGGCTGATGGTTTCGAACCACGGACCTTTTGGTTTGCAGCCCAACTGGTAACCAAGTGGTTGTGCGCGGGACTGCGGCCCACTGGGATGGAGGTTCAATTCCAGCTCCACAGAGCAAAGGCTGGGCCTCCTACTCTCACAACCTGAGGGCAGTGATGCCCAAAAAACAAAAAACATAAAACAAACAAACAAAAAGAAGGAATATGGAGGCTCCTCAGAAGGAACACGGAACATGGAACAAATAAATCTGGTTGACTAATTCCACCCATATAAAAGGTCAAGTTAAGTGGCTCACAACTACAAAGCAAAAATAATGGCACTATTTAGATAAATCAACCACTGGAATTTTCTTATTCTCAGATTACATTTTGTGAGTTTTAAGGAAACCAGTTAAGCAATCAAATCTGATACTTGACTGGGGAACTACTTTACTTGGGAAACCGTATGGAACCAAGTTGGTCTTGTGTTTTTTTGATTGGTTATTGGGCAGTGCAAACCTCCCTTTTTCGTATACTGGACATAAAGTGACCTCAATAAAAGAAAAACAAAAATGTGTCTAAAAATGACAGCTCGGGATGATCTGCTCTGGAGAAAGTAGGCAGACCTAGAGCGCACAACCTGTAGAAGGGAGACAAAGTCACGGCACGGACCAGTACATGACGCACCTTAGACGGACGCTGAATGGTCCACCTTCCACCACACTGAAATCACTAGGAATCTAAAAAATTGAAAAAAGGCCTTACTTTGGCAGCATACTAAAAAATGAAGAAGTTCTTTCGAGTGGTGAGGTTACTAGGCTCAACTAGTTGAAAATCACCTTAAAAAAGTAGACAACCTTTCTCAATAGAAGGTTTAATGCTACTATAATCCAAAGGTGCAACTCTGAAACGTTCCTTAGTAAGATCTAGTGGAAGAAGCAAACACTAGGGTATTATTTCACAAATTTTGGAAACCATGGCTCACTCTGGTAAGCCTGAAAATCCAGCTACCCTTGTTCCACTTTAGTCTGTGAGGGGAGCGAGGGGGGATTATGGAGGTAACACACGGACCTGCTGGGCTTCTCAGTGTGTGCCTTGTCCATTCCTACCAAACACAGCGTCTTCATCAGGCTTTTATTGACACTGTTGATTTGAACTGCAAGTTTGAGAACTCTCTTCCTAAAATCTGTGATTCTGCATTCAGTCCTCTGCCATGGAGTCGATTCAACTCGCAGCGGCTCATTGGGGTGCTTATGCGCCCACAGACACCACGGGCGGGATGGAACTGAGGAGAGTGGCTTCACCTTTTTCCCGAGGAGTGGTTGGTGGGTTTGAACTGCTGACCAGGGGGTTAGCAGCCCGACATGTAATCCTCTAGACCAGTAGGGCTCAGAGACCTAAAACACATGTACCCAAAGAGACAACAGAGAGAATGGGGAAGTAAAATCTGAAGACATACAGAGAATTTCTCAAACTTGAAGGAAAAAAGAACCTAGTAAATTTCAGAAACAATGGAATGGTTTGTTCAGAGTATTAAGTGAAAATAATTTAACCAAACTAAATTACCAAAAAGGATAAATGAATAAAAATATTTTCAGAAAGTTTGGGGGAGTTTGCCAACTATCAAGCAACTGCTGAAAGGAAGTTTTTTGATAATTGGGGGGGGGGGAACTTCAATCAATTACACACTCACAGTACTGAAAACAGACTGCTACTGGTACAATGACAGATGCACAGAACAACGGAACAGAATAGAAAACCCAGAAATACGTGGATAAATAGCAAAGACTCCAGCCTTCAGAATGAATTATAACTCAATGTAAAGAAGACCCTAATCCCCACAACTGGACCACTAGGTAACATCTGATACATGGAGAAAAGTTTCAAGTGGCCAAGGATGAGTTTGTCTTGCTTGGATCCTATAATCACCGTTGAGAAAAAGAGCAGTCAAGAGACCAAACGGATGCACTGATTGGGTAAATATGCTGCAAAAGACCTCTTTCCAGCGTTGATATGCAAGGATGCTCCTTTGAAGACTAGGGTATGCTTAACCTAAGTCATGGCTTCTTCAGTAGCCTCATATGTCCACCAAAGTTGGGCACTGAGTAAGGTCTGAAGAACTGGTGCGTCTGGATTAAGGTGTTGGTGGTGAATATCGAACTGTCAGAAGGGGAAAAAGAATCTGTCTGGGAAGAGGCATGGCCCGAATGCCCTCGTGACACAGTCAGGACACCGCAGGGCAATGGAGCCCCTTCTGTTGTAGGTGGGGGTGCAACGAGTCGTCATCGACTTGATGGCACCTAACATTACAACAAACAAGAGGCCAGTCCCTAAAATGTGTGGAGTACTGGAAGACCTCAAGAAGGGGGAAAAAGCCAATGAAAAGTGAGCAAAAGACAATAAGGAATTAAATACAAAAGTAGGATGGTTAACAATAAAAAAAAAAGTTTCTGGCGATAAAAAACGACTATGACAGGGAAAGGGGTTGTTTAAAATCAAGTAAACCTAAAATATGGTTGAAAAGAACGACAAGGAATTATAAATGTTCAGTTCAGAAAGGTGAGTCATACCCCTGCCACCTACACCCTCACCACCCCAGCCCAATTTTACTCACCCATTCATATGATTTAGATGGAAGTTTACAGAGCAGACTGGTTTTCCATTCAGCAATTCCTATTCTTTATGTGCATACTCATTTTGACAGTAATTGTGTGTATCCCCACAATGTAACAGCACTCTTCCCACTCCCTCCCATCTATTATTGACCTTTGTCCTTCTTTCCTATCTTTTCCTATCTTCTAAGCACTATCTCGGAGCAAATGCTGTCCTTTGGGTCCCCCACTGTTGATTGTTCAGAGCAGTGAGCTTCTCCCTGGTGTAAATGTTCACCTTTAAAAGCCTCTCTAATTCCATGCTGGAAAGTTGAGCATCAGTTCAGTTTCAGGCCTGATGTTTAAAGGTTATACAGCCTTGGGAATTTCATCCATCTCTATCAGACCAGGAAACCTGGTCTTTTAATTATTTTGAGATTGGTGCTACTATTTTTCTCCCACTCTAATCAGAATCACACATTGTGATCCTTCCTTTTCAGAGCAGGAGCCATCAGTAGAGTTGGGCACCATCTAGTCCTTCTGGTTCCAGGGCCACGAAGGCTGAGATTCCATGGTCCATTAATCCCTTGGGATAGTTCCTTGTGTCTTTAATTTCCTTCACTCTTCTTTGCTCCACAAAGGGAGAGGCCAACAGCTGCACCTTAGATAGCCACTCAGAAGTTTTGAAGCTCCCCCCCACGAAAAGCTCATCAAAACAATGTAGAACAATGTCTTTGTAGACTGTTCTGCCAATTGACCTGAGTATTCTCCTCGACTATGGTTCTGAGCTCCAGACCTGGAAAATTATTTGAGAGCTGAGCAATTCTACGTTTTGAAAGATCAACTTCAGATATCATGAGGTTGAATATGGAGCTCAGGAGGCACAGTGGGCTAAGCACTGGGCTGCTAACCTAAAGGTTGGCGGGTCAAACCTACCAGCCACTCCATAGGGAAAGCTCTGGTTGTCTGTTCTCGCAGAGAGTGGCAGCCTCAGAAACCCTAGGGAGGAACCCTACTATGCCCTAGCAGGGGCCCTCAAACTTTTTAAACAAGGGGCCAGTTCACTGTCCCTCAGACCTTTGGAGGGCCGGACTGTTAAAAACACACAAACTATGAACAAATTCACTGTGGGCCCGGGATGAGTAGGCTGCTAAGGCGTCAAAAACACCCGGAGGGTGGGATAAATGTCCTTGGTGGGCTGCATGTGGTTTGAGGGCCACAGTTTGAGGAGCCTTGCCCTAGAGGGTCACTATCAGGTTGACTTAATTAAAAGGTAGTGGGTACTAAAAGGCAGAACAGTATGAGAACTAAGAAAATTTGAGTAAGTCTTGAGGGGAGGAGAAAGGAGGGCAAGAAATGACACAGGTAACTAAAAGAGAAATAATTCTAATAATAATAAATGTAATCTAATTAAACTTATCAGGTGAGATACAATAAATCTACCAAGGTACTATCCATCTAAAACATACTTAAAACATAATCCACTTATCTACTCATGTAGTGAAATGAGGAGTTTCTATGTGTAGAGTGCTCTTTCAGACATTTGGGAAACTAATGAATAAAACAGGCAAAAACAGCTGCTATGAGGCTTACATAACAGTGGTCGGAGGGAGCCGAGAGAGAGGAAAGGTGGAGAATAAGACTATAAACAAGGGATACACAGACTACAGCCAGATCTGGGGCTCAACTCTGGCCTGTTGCCTGGATTGTACATAAAGTTTTTGTTGTTGTTGTTGTTGGGCGGGGGGGGGGGGGGGGGGGGGAATCACTGCCCTTTGGTGGTAGGAGTAGGAGGCCCAGCCTTGCTCCTGGAGAGCTGCTGCTGGATTTGAACCACCAACCCAGTGGGCCGCAGACCCCGCACACAAACACTATGCCACTGGGGCTCAGCCTAGTACATCAAGTTTTATTGGAGCTGCCATGCTCACGCATTGTTGATGGCTGTTAATAACAGAGTTGAAGAGCTGCAATAGCGATTGCGTGACCTTTGACACCTTCAAAAGAAAAAAAGGCCACCTGGCTCTTTACCAGCTCATGCCAACCTTAATTAATCAGCGTAAAAAGGGATCTGAGTATTATGGAAACCCAGCACAGCACAAAAAGTTCATCAGGCATCCTGCAAGGAGGCAGAAAGCTACAGCAGCCTGTGGCTGGTGAAACTGGGGAGGAGGCACTGAAGGCAGCAAAGCCAAATCAGCTCTGCTCTGAATGCACTAGTGGGCCCAGGCCCACCTCTTGGGCAGAAGCTGAGCTGTGCCCATTTCTGGGGCTGAGGACTCTGTACCTGTCTCTTCCATTTTTCTTCAAACAACGTCTGGTACTTGATTACAAACTGAAAAAACACCCAGGAAGCAAAGAGAAAAAAATCAACCCATCGAAAACAAACAGAAGCACCCACACCAGGACCCATCTCGAAAGGCCCTCCCACTGAGGATTGAAACCGATGACGACGACGACGACACGCTTTGTGAATGGATTTCGTTAAAATACAGAGGAAAAGTTGGAAACTTTGAGAGATGGAAATGATATCGAAGAATCAAATGTTAGAAATGATCCTGTATCAGAAAAAAGGAATTCTTCAAATGAGTTTAACAAGGTAAGGGACACACAAGTAACTGTGTCAAAATGTTTCTAAAACTACTGAAAGTCAACACACCATAGATTCAAGAAGCCCCAAATTCCCACTAAGTATATAAAAAGTCAAAACCGAAAGTAACATCACCAGGGCCCTGGGGGCATATTGGTGAAGCAGTCAGCTGTTAAGTTCAAATCCATTCCGGGGCTCAGAGGGAGCAAGACCCGGGACTTGCTTCTGTAAAGGTTATAGCCAAGAAAAACTCTGAGGGGCAGTTCTATTCTAGTCATGACAGGCAAACTCAAGGGCACGTAATCTTTACTTATGAAACAAGACCACTCACGGGCATCAAGTCAATTCTGATCCTCAGAAACCCTGTGGGCCAGGGTAGAACTGCCCTGTGGAATCTCAAGACGGCAACTTATTTTAAAAAAATAAGTCATTTTATTGGATGCTCTTACCGCTACTATGACAATCCATAAATCAATTGTATCAAGCACATTTGTACGTATACTGCTATCGTTTTCAAAACAATGTCTTTCTACTTGAGCCCTTGGTATCAGTTCCTAGTTTGTCCACCCCCCCCCCCCCAACACTTGTGAACCCTTGATAAATTATGAATCATTATTTTCATATCTTACCATCTGCTGTGACCCTTCACCTACATTTCTGTTGTTCATGCCCTGGTGTATGTGTGTGTATTAGTGTTATACATAGATCCTTGTGATTGGCCCCTCTCTTCTCCCACCTTCATGGTATCCCCATTATGGCTCCTGAGGGGTTATCTGTGTTGAGCACTCTCATCTGTACCGGTAGGGTACACACTCCAGGACAACAGCAATTCTTTATGGGAGTGAAGAGCCTCATCTCTCTCCCTCGAAGTCAGCCACTAGTGGTTTCAAACTACTGACCTTTTCAGTTAGCAGTCCAACTTGCTGCCATTTAACCACAAACACATCATAATCAAATTAATTTTAAGGCAAAAGGTATTATGGGGAAAAAAGTTTCTTTACTTTCTAATAAAGAGGGGGCAATTTTGATGCTGTATTTAACTCAAGGGTTAAAAGGCAAAGAGATCCCTCTGTGGACTGAGGTGTGCCTGATCCAAACACATTTCAGTTGGTGCACATGCATGTGAACAACGGTCAGGCAGTGCAGAAGAAGGTATGTCCTTGAATTATGGGCGAAGAACTGGGATGCAAAGATGGCCAGAGGGACAAACAACGCACCTTTGCAATTGAAAATGGCATGTACTTTGAGCTTGTTATTAAAAGGGACCCATCCTTGTAAAAGACAAAGTGCTGGGTAAGACGAGCAGCAAATAAAGAGGTCTGAAGATCTTCAATAAGATGGAGTGCTACAGCGGATACACAATGGGCTCAGATGTAATCCAGCCCCCTTGAGTTCCCAGGGCTTTAATTTTTTTTTGTTTGTTTTGGGGGCATCACTGCTCTCCAGTGGTGGGAGTAGGAGGCCCAGCCTTGCTGCTGGACTTGAACCTCCACCCAGTGGGCCGCAGTCCCGCGCACAATCACTATGCCACCGGGGCTCAGCCCCTAGGGCTTTAATCTTATGGGGGTGGACTGCCCCATCTTTCTTCCTCAGTCCTGGGGCTTTTAAACTGCCAGCCTTCGGGTTAGCTGCACAGTGCCTCGTCACTGCCCCCCTGGGGTTCCTTGAGAACGACACCTCCCTGCCACGGGCTCATCAGAACCCTACTGGACAGGGTGGAACTGCCCTGTGCGTTTCTGAGACGGCATCATTTCTTTCCACTCTCATGGAGCAGCTGGTGGTTTCAAGGCGTGGAACTGGTGGTCAGCTGTCAGTCTGTAACCATTAAGCCGTGGGACCCCTGAGAACATGTTGTCATTAGGTGCCATCGCATCCGTTCCAACCCATAGTGACCTTCTCTCCAGCAACAAAACACTGTCCAATCCTGAGTCAACCTCACAACCGTTCCTATTCTTACGTCATTACAAGCCACCGTGGCAATTCATCTCCTGATTGCCAGCACGTCCAAGGTATGGAAGACAAAGTCTTGCTATCCTTGTCTCTAAGGGGCATTGTCATGCTTCTTCCAAGACCGAGTGGTTTGTCCTTTTAGCAGTCCATGGTACGTTCAATATTCTTCCCCAGTACCATAATTCATATGCCGTTTATTCTTCTACAGTTTTCCATATTCAATGTCCAGCCTTCACATGTATCGTGAGGCAATGGAGAAGACCATGGGTTGGGGCAGGTGCACCTTAGTCTGCAAAGTAACATCCTTGTTTTTCAATACTCCTAAAATAGATTTACTTGTTAATGTGTCTTTTGCTCTCGACAGCTGTTTCCATGGGTATTGTCTGTGAATCCAAGAAAGCCAAAATCCTTGACAACTTTGGCCTAATCTCTGTTTTTACTTTGATGGTACCTATTGGTCCAGTTGTGAAGATTCTGATCTTTACAGAGTTGTAGTCCATATCGAAAGCTGCAGTTATGATCTTCAAGTCTTCCTTACTGTCAGCGATCAAGGTTGTGTTATCGGCACATTATATGTTATTCTAAGTAAGTCTTCCTCTAATCCCGATAGCTTATTCTTCTTCAGAGCTCGGCCAGCTACTCTGATTATATGCTCAGCACGTGGAATGAAAACACATGGTGAGAGGATGCAACCCTGATGCATACCTTTCCTGATGTGGAACCATGCAGCATTCACTTTTTCTGTTTACACACCTGCCTCCTGATCCATGTACAAGTTCTGAATGAGCACAAGGAAGTGTGCTGTAATTATCATTCTTTTCAAAGTTATCTGGAGTTTGTTAGGGTCCACACAGTCAAATGCCTTGGCAGAGTCAATAAAACACCAGTAAATGTCTTCCTGTAGTCTCTGCTGTAAGCTAAGAGCCATCTGACATCGGCAATAATATGCCCCTTGTGAATCCAGGATGAATTTCCGGCAGCAACCTGTCACCGTACTCCTGCATCTTCTGTGGGGATGATCTTAAGCAAAATTTTATTTGCATGTTGATATCAATGATACTGTTCTATAGTTTGTGCATTCTGTTAGGTCACCTGTCTTTAGAATGTGTACAAAATATGATTTTCTTCTTCAGTTGGCCAAGCAACTGTCTTCCCAATTTCAGGCACAGATGAGTGAGTGCTTCCAGTGCTTGCTTCTGGCTTCAGCACCATTGGTTCTTGCTCCTGTGCTAGAATGTCAACTAGTTCTTTTTGGTACAGTGAGTCTCTGTATTCTATCAATCTTCTCTTGATGTTCCCCTGTCAGTCAATATTTTGTCCAGAGAATCTTTCAAGATTGCAATCCACGGCTTGAGTTCTTTCAGGTCATGTTGAGTTTTCTTCCCTTTTGGTTTCCCAAATCCAGGTCTTTTCACCTTTCATTATATTCAGCTTGATCTTCTGGAGCTGCTCTCTGAAACGTTCTCTTCAGCTCCCGGCTCCATCATTTCCTCCATCTGCCCTAGCTACTCTACGATTAAGATCAAGTTTCAGAGTCTCTTCTGATACACGTGCGGATCTTGTTTTTCTTTCCCGTCTTTATAATGATCTTTTACTTTCTTCATGAATGAGGTTCTCGATGTCCTCCCACAGCTCCTCTGTTCTTCTGTCATTCATGTTCAAGACATCCGATCTGTTCTTGAGATGGTCTCGGAATTCAGGTGTGCTGGTCTCAAGGTTGTATTTCAGCTTCTGTAGATTTATTTTTATTTTCTTCCTAAGCTTACATACAAGCAATTGTCCCTGGCCTGGTTTTAGCTGTTGCTTTTGAGCTTCTTTGGTGTCTCTTTGAACAGATGTAGTCAATTTGATTTCTGTGTATTCCATCTGGAGAAGATCATGTGTATAGTTGGCATTTGCTATGAGTAATAGTCGGGATTGTAAAATTCTAACATGCAATCTCCAGCTTCTTTTTATCACCAACTCAGCCCATGTTTTCCAACTAGAGTTCCTTTCTTCGTTTTCAACTTTTGCATTCCAGTTGCCAAAAATTACCAATACTTCTTGACTGCATGTTTGATCAATTTCCAACTGAAGATGTTCATATACTTCAATTTCATCACTAGCTATTGCGATTGGTGTATAAATAAGAGTTGTGCTGATTAGATTTCCTTGAAGATGAATAGATAAGAATCCTATCACAGATAGAAATATATTTTTCTTTCTTTCTTTTTTTTTTAAGGGCATCAATGCCCGGGTGGTGGGAGTAGGAGGCCCAGTCTTTGCCCCTGTGGAGCTGGAATTGAACCTCCATCCCAGTGGGCCGCAGTCCCGCGCACAACCACTACGCCACCGGGGCTCAGCCCTAGAAATGTATTTCATGATTGATTTTTCAATGTCTTTTTTGACTGAATGTCATGCCATTTCTTGTGGTGGTGTTATTCCCAGCACAGTAAATCATAAGATTTTCAGATTCAAAATGGCCAATACTACTGGACCATTTCAACTAATATCTAGTATAATTATCTTCATGTGTTTGTTCTATTTCATTTTTGATCACTTCCAACTTTCCTAGATTCACATTCCAAGTTTCAACCATCAGCAGATTTTTGTAGTGTTTTTTCCCTACCTGTCAGCACATGAAGTTCCTGAAGGCTTGACTCCAGTGATACTCAACCTTCCTAATGCCACGATACTTTAATACAGTTTCTCATGTTGTGGTGACCATAACCATAAAATTATTTTTGTTGCTGCTTCATAACTATAATTTTGCTACTGCTATGAATCATAATGTAAATATCTGATATGCAGCATGCATTTTCATTGTTACAAATTGAACACAATTAAAAACAGTGATTAATCACAAGACAATATGCAATTATACTTGGTGAAATATTTCTAATTACAAATAAATGAAATTTTGTCTTGAGGCATAGTGTAGCATGGGTAAGTCTTCACGCCAGGTATGCGTATGTGGATGGAGATGTATAGAAGGGCTGTGTCTCTGTTCCTAAGACCACCGGGGGGGGGGAAATGTGTTTTCTGAAGGCTCTAGGAGAACCCTATGAAAGGGTTTTTTGCCACCCACTCCCACCAAAGGGTTGTGACCAACAGGCTGACACACTGCTATACTCCTGTAGGCTTCAGGAGATTCATGTCACCATGGTTGACTCCTCTCTGAGATCTCAGCTTCTCTTCAGTCACATCTTGAGTGCCCTCGGTGTGGGGGTGGGGCACACCCTCTCATATCCATTCATTAGGCCTCAGTACCTGACAATGTTCCCAAGCTATACAGGAGGCTTCAGGGCTTCCTTTCTCCAAAGTGGGGAACTGAGTCCTTCTTCGTTGTCTGTTCTTAGTTTGGAAACTACTCCAAAACCTGTTCACTTTGGCTGACCTTGCTGGCTTTAGAAATACCAGCATCATGCAAGCCACCACAATAGGACCAGCTGATGGACACGTGATGGCGAGAACTACAAAGGAGGCCACCATCAGCAGGAGAGGGCCTAAGTATCAGGCTGAAATCTGATGCCAAGATAACTGAGGAGAAGTGAAGGAGCCACAGTTACCGAAGATGCTAGTGAGGAACTGTGTCTAAAGGTTAATGAATACATTCTTTCTGATGTTTCTGAAAGAGAAGAAGTATTACGCTCGTACACGAAGCAAGTGTTCTTTGGTATAGCTCAGGATGCTGGCTGCCCTGGGAAGTGAAGGCCAGACTGCCTCTGCTTAGACTGACGCTCTGAAGGAAAACACCGCTATGTTCACTACTATCCTTAAACTTATTCAACAGTAAAAACTTATTGGCAGTAAAAACACAATGCCAGAGTTCAGTTGACATGACTACACTGCAGGCAATCCAGAGCCAGTCTGAAGATGACACAGCATCGCTTCAGTATGTCAGACCGAATTATAAACAAGCTCAAGCATCCGGGAACTACGATTGCGCTTCCTTAGCCACTCTTCCTCTCAAGCTTCTGGATACTTACGTGGCCAGTTTACTTTTTCTGTCACTGGGATATTTACATTGATTTTTACATAAGATAGAATACAAAGAAATAATGGGGATTCAAGAAACATTTCTAAAAACCACTACGAAAATTCAACGGAAGCTAAACCTTTTTCTTGTCCGCCTATGGTTTCTGCCTGCTGTATTTTCCCCTTCAGTGTGCAAGATGGTGTGGGTTACCAATGCCACACAGAGAACTGTGAACCACAGGGGTTGGTGCTTGGGACCCACCAGGGCTTTCTGGCCCGTTGACTGCTGTATAGAGTTATAATCTTAGAAATGCACCGGGGCAGTTCAATTCTGCCCTGAGTTGGGAATGACCTGATGACAGTGAGTTTGGTGCAAGAGAGCACACAGCCTCAGTATGTGCAGTCAAGGAATCGCATGGCTAGACTCGCACTGAAGCAATGAGGATTGTAGTTCAGCGTCCGGTAACGGAAGGGCTGGGAGAGAGAAATGTGACAATCCTATCTCCAGGGTCCAGAAGAAGGAGAGAACTTAGAAAAGGCGCAAAGGTGGCATACAAAATGTGGGCTTGCATTTGTTAGGACAGACTAGACATTTTGTTCCACCTCTGTTAGGGACAAGAGATTTAAGAGGACCAGCTAAACTGATTTTTTGCTTTTTTTTGGCATCTGCAGGAACTATTATAAACCTTCAAAGTTACAGAGACTTGAAAAACATTTACTACATGTCAAATAATGACAATGATTTGATTCTCAATTTTTAATGGAGAGTAAGTAAAATGATCACTTTAAATCCAATAAATAGAACTATCATTAACACCCGAACTTTAAAGTCTCTCTGAAATCTTAGAATCACACTTGGACTATGGCTCAGCAGGATTGAATATATCATAAAACACTGCAAAATTGTGAGGCTGCTGACACTGCAAGGGGCTGGGCTTGCATCTCCATCACATACTGACTTCTTGGATTTTCTACATTAACTGTCGACCAAACCCTGCTAAACAGACGAAAAAGAAAGAATTAAAGGTAGTATTGGTTCCTTTTAAAATCCCTATTAGAAAGACAAAATTAAATTTTAATGGGATACCAGATGAGGGCTAAGGCACGGAGGCTGAACTGGTTTCTGCTAGATGGTGACCTGTGTCCCTTTCTGGAATAGAATGCAGGCTGCACACGCAATATTATGGGATTCAGGGGAGAAGATGCCATCTGAAACTCGCTTTAGATAAAGGGTGCAGTATACCACTGACAAAACATACAATATTCCTCTAGCTCTTTAATGCTTCCTCCTCCCCACTAACATGACCCCAGTTCTACCTTACGAGAGGATGTACACTGGTACAGATAAGAGCTCTCAACACAGGGAATCCCTCAGGTACAATAATGAGAGTAGCACTACCATGAAGGTAGGGGGAAGGTGCGGGAAGAAAGGAAGAACTGATCACAATGATGGACATATAACCCTCCCCCGCCACCTCCTTGCCTGGGGGATGAAAAATGAGGAGCTGATACCAAGGGCTCATGTAGAAAGAAAAGTTTTGAAAAGGATGATTGGCAACATATGTACAAATGTGCTTGGTACAATGGTTGTATAGACTACTACTGTAAGAGCTGTAAGAGCACCCAGTTTAAAAAAATAAAAATAAAAAAGACGGTGAGGATCTAACCCCTGAACTGAGAGTCTAGAAATAATCCATGTGTCTATGGTGAATGGATTTTCTAAAGGGTGTCAAGACCACTTACTGGGGAAATGGCAAGTTAGACCTCTACCTTCACACCACATAAAATAAGAGCCCAGACCAAAGATCTAAATGTAGGGGCTAAAGCTCTTAGAGAAAAACACAGAAGTAAATACTCATGATCTTAGGTTTGATGATTCTTAGATATGACACAAAAAACATAAGAGCAAGAGAACAAAGAGACACATTGGACTTCATCACAGCTAATAAACTGTTGTGTTTCAAAGGCTACAATCAAGAAAATGAAGACAACCAAGAAAATGAAAGAAAGTAATTGTAGATCATATATCTGGTAAGAGACTCATATCAAGTTATGCAAAGAATGAGTGCAACAAGAACAAAAAGATAAATAACTAAAAAAACGGGCAAGGGATATGAATAGGCATTTGGCCGAAGAAAATCTCCAAATGAACAATGAGTATGTGAAAAGATGTTAGCCATCTTTAGCTAGCAGGGAAATGCAAATCCCAATCCCAACGAGATACCACTTCATACCCACTAGGATGTCTAGACTGAGGATCCGAAGGGAGCAAATGCTGGGGAGGCTGTGGAGAAATGGGGACCCTTCTCATTGGTAGTGGGAATGGGCAAGGGTGCAGCCACTCTGGCAGACATGTGGTTCAACATGGAGTTACCCATGACCCATGGAGACAGACGTAAAAACCAACCTTCTTATGAATAATTACAATGGAAAAGAAACGTGACTTGTTATTTAATGGACACAAAAAATTCAAGTAGAAGGAATAGGATTCATAGTTCTCTTTGGGTTAAGTCATTCTAGGATTCGTTTAGCAATTTTAAATCTTAATATGGGACTATATTATTATTAAAGTGAAAAAAGGGAATTCACTGGTAATTATTTAAAGATGATCAAAGTAGGTAAATTTATCACATCAGTTGATAGCCCATCAATCTCATTAAAATGTGTGCTTTTGTGGATTTTTATTGTGGTAATTTTAAAGACAAAGTCAGCCTAATGACAGATGAGAGACAGACAAGGTTATACATATTCTGTCCTCTCCTCCCTCCGGAGTTGAGCATTATCAAGATCTGATTACTCTCATTATTCAAGTTACATGCTAATAAAATTCTAATAAAAATTTTCCGTGGATACTCTCCAGTGTTCTAAAGGTTAACATTACTCGGAACAATGCGGTTTTTGAAGCAGCACTAAAAGATGAACTGAAAAGCCTTGCTGATGCCATGAAATCAAAACGTTCCTGAAAGTAATCCCAGCCTGGAAAAGGCCTCCCCCCCTCCGCCCATTTTAGTCATAGCATTACCTTGCGTGTAGGCAGCATCGTCCGAGCCCATGCTCAGTTTCCGAGCTTCACTTATTCTATCCACATGTGCTAACGTCGGGTCCGTGAGGTGTTGAATATTCTCTGGCTCTACATAGTGATCAGGATGGTTCAGAAGGTTTGTAAGTTCAAAGGTAGGGGACACCACCCCTGGGGACACGGCGGGGGGCTTATTGGGAGAAACTGTGATTTTGAACGTGTACTTTGTGTTGGGCTGAGTGACCACCACGCGAGGAGAAGTTGCGGAGTTGCTGCCCAGCGCGCGGCTCTTGGGGGGGTGGTGATGAATGAAGGCCGGGCCCATGCTCACTTGCCCAGACATAGTCCTGGAGGCGGACGCACCAGGGTTCGTGGATATGAAGACCGTGGGCTGGTTCCGCAGGATCTGCTCGTCTCCTGCGGTGGCGTTGGCTGAAATATAGACCTTGGGCTGGCTACGGGACATCATCTCATCAGTATTTGGGGGACTGGCAGCTATGTAAACAGTGGGCTGGGTTCTGTTTAAGGTCTGGCTGTTCACCGAAGAGGAACTGCTGGAGGTTCGAGGTCCAGAGGAACGCAACTTTGATGAATTGTTTCTTTGCGGGGGTTCAAGTTTGATCTCGATCTGGTTTTTCCGAGGTCCTGTTGAAATATTCTGAATGTTGTATTGGCTGTGGGCAGAAGGTTGAGAGCTACCAGATGAATGAATTGTTGGTGGCTGTGGTGTAGTCGGTGAGCTGATGGGCATATAGACGTGAGAGGTCTGGTGGCCTTGCTGATTGGGCTGCTGGGCTGAGGTATGTGACAGAGGATTGGATGTAGGGTAAGTAGTCCAGGGACCAGGCTGTGAAGGTGGATAGACTTGCTGAGGGTTCACGGGATTAAACTGGGAAACCCAGCCAGAATGCTGTTGGGTCTGTCGAGCGGTACCACTAGGAGTCGTAATGTAAGGCCTAATGTAGATTGAATTTCCCTGTGGACTGTTAAGGACAGGTGGAGGTACGCCATGGATGTGCAAAGATGTCGGAGTATTACGACCAGTCTGGATATTAGGGGCTAACGTTACCATAATGGGATTAAATCTGGGAGTTTGCTGGGAAAGGTTAGATGTTCCTTTGCTGCCTAGGTGAAATCCAAGATGTGGTGACGAATTGGAAGCCCCAGATGTGCTGGACATTCCGAAGACATTAAAGCCTTGAGGAACATGAGCTGGGGCTGTCTGGGGCTCATGTTGAAACAGTTCATTATGGGACTGACCACCTTGAAGTTGCCCATCACTGATGCTGTGCGTTAGAGTCCGACTTCCGTTCATTCGATTTCCTTCTCTTCCATGGTGGTACACATTCTGCGACTGCAGGTCCAAGTTGAGAGAAGTCATGTGATTGCGTAGACCAGAGATTCCAGAATCATCCGAAAAATTCAAGTCTCCTTCACCATAAAGATACCTTGTACTCTCCTGCGAGAGAACTGCACAGCACGCATCCAGGTTGTTGTTGTTCTAGGAGAAAGAACAAAAGCAGCGTGAGGTTACTCAGAGGACAACGCTTACCTGGTGGTCACTACAAAGGCATTAAGCAATTAAACAAGGGGTGGATTAATTGAATCCAAAGAGATGGATTTGAAGCTTTTCATTTGAAAAGCACTATCTTTATGCAAATGGTTGAATCAGAAATTCTCACTGGCCAGGGAAGAGCTCTCTGCTAGAGATATTGAGGAGGGAAACGAACTTCGTTCTGCTATGAACCATTTTTAAGGAAAAGGACAACCATCAAAGTTTAAGCATTCACTTCAAGTACTTATCACTAAAAGCAAACATTGTTTTTAAAAGTTAGTGATAGATTTTTAAAAATTTAGAACAGTGGTTCTCAATCTGTGGGTCTGATCCCTTTCGGGGGTCAAATGACTCCTTCACAGGGGTTGCCTGATTCATAACACTTGCAAAATTACAGTTATGAAGTAGCAATGAAAATAATTTTATGGGGCTGAGCCCCGGTGGCGTAGTGGTTGTGCGTGGGATTGCGGCTCACTGGGATGGAGGTTCAATTCCAGCTCCACGGAGCAAAGGCTGGGCCTCCTACTCCCACCACCTGAGGGCAGTGATGCTCAAAAAACAAACAAACAAAACAAAACAAAAAACAAACAAAAAAAGAAGATAATTTTATGGTTGGGGGGGTCACCACAGGAGGAACCATACTAAAGCATTAGGAGGGTCGAGAACCACTGCTCGAGAACCATCTGCAAGAAAACCGTCCTAGCAACGCTTTCACGGTCAAGGGCTATAGGAATTCTTTTAAAGTTGTGATTTCTTCAAAAGTTACCTTTGCAATATTTAGTACTGTAATACCGTTAGTCCAGTGTTGTTTAGTTCACATCTCTGCTTTAGATCATGCCATTCAAATCTACTCGGAAGAAAGAAAAACCAGCCTGCCTTTAAAGAGTAGGCCCTCCAATACAGTAATTGCCCGGGCTTTGATAAGATGGGCAGTACCTTGCTTGAGACAGCAGAAGGCAAGGGCATACAAGGCTTAATTTCCCTTAGAAAAGTGTAAAGTTTAAGGGGGAAAACAAGCCATACCTTCTTGAGAAGGTAACATGATCAAGCTAAGAGTATACCACGAACGCCATTACTTTAGGTTCCTGTGGGAAGGCCTGGGTGAGCGAGGGAGGTACGACCTGCATGATTCGAATTCATAAAGGAAAGACAGAATTGTTGGTGAAAGTTATGGCATGAGTGCAGAGAAGAGAAACCATGTTTCAAACAAGGTGAATGGAGCAGAGAAGGTTACAGTTAAAGGTTTGCCGTGAGAATTCGGTGAAAAACAGGTATGGATTACAGATGTGTCTGCACAACCTGGTCACAAGAGAGGAATTCCGAGAAGATCTGGAGATTAGGAGCCTGGCCGAAAGAGGCTGGTCTTAAACATCAGAAACCAATAACCGAGCCAGTATGTCATTATGCTAGGAGATCAAATCTTACTAGAAACCATCGGGATGCAATGGTATCTTCGTACAGGTACCATCAAAGAAAGCATTATTGATTTCGGCCTGACTATGACTAACCCACCATTTAATTATTTCAAGCGATACAATTCCTCCTTTAAAAAACCCAAACCCCTCCGTCTGCTAACAACTCTGCCTGGGCACATGTGAGTTTGGGAAAGAAATTAAAAACCGACCACAATCTTTTTCAACTGCCCAATGGAGGGAGAACTCACCTTTGACCAAATCAGAATCGAGGAATTACTGCTTTTCGGCTTCAAGCTAACTTTATTGGTAATCTCAGTAAATTCTTGCCCCGGTCTAGCCATTACGCACAGAAACCCCGTCTTCCAAAAACCTCTTTGCCAACAAAGCAAATTAAAAAGACTTCCCCATCAGATCTAGTCCCACACTCCCTTTTTAAAAGCACTGTACTCTGAAGTTACAAGTCAACTTTAAGTCTGCGGGTATTGCCCAGAGAGACATCTGCATTTCGGCTGCTGGGTGGGTGCAGCTGCCGGTGGCTTTGCCTCTGTGAGGAATTTCGTGGCCACCTCCCTACCCTGGGCTGGGTCCTGTGTACAGAGGACAGGAAGCGACCAGTCAGTCCCCCACAGTTTCCTTGTATCCTGATCTTGATAAATCTGCCCAAGCTCAGCTTGTCCATTTCCTATCATAAACCCAATGCCAGCCACGTCTCCAGGGAGCCCTGGTTACTTGTCATAGGAAACTGTACGCTGAGATGCCGCTTTAAGTGGATCAGAGGGAGGTGGATGTGCTTTTTGGAAAAGGTGGCCAAGTTTCCCCCCTGCCCCCCGCCACCCCACCCGTGGGGCATAGTCACAAACTTGCATTCCCCCAGGAGCAGCAGCACTGCTGTAGTGCTGCTGCCAGTTCCGCTTTTTAAGCTTCCCCGAGCTCCTTGCGCAGCACAGAGATCAACTGTGTTCAGCCTTCTTGAACCCCAATTCAACTATTCCTCCACCCAACAGAGCTGCCTGAATCAAGGAGAAATGTAGACCACCCCTGTTCTCAGATCTCAGGACCTGGAGGAGACACACTTGCACACCGTCAAGTGGAACAGAACGGTCGGGGCCAGGCTGTCACTGTCACACTGATTCTGCTCCACGGAGCCCTCAAGGCTGCCCCATAGGGTTTTTAAGGCCGGGATCTTAGGGAAGGAGCATGCCAGGGCCACTTGGGTTTTAGGTGGAGCTGAACTGCCAACCTTTTAGCATTAGTTCAGCACCGAAGTGCCTGTGCCCCTCAGGAACCCCTAGGTGTCATCACAAACACAAGGACTGGATGGAGGGCCTATGAGGAAGATCCAAGTACAGTGCAGGTATTTAAGGAGCAAGCTTCATAAACACCAACTGCTTAACACATTATCCTGCAAAGATAATATAAAGGAGTGAAATTTAAACTCACCAGGCCAAATGATATATTTAAAAAATAAAAAAGGCAAAATTAACTTCAATTAAAAAAAATCAAAACGACAGCTACACATTATTTTCACTGCCCTAAGTTAAGATTGGGGGCTCTGATGGTGTAGTGGTTCCACATCAGGCTGTTAACCCCGAGGTCAGCAGTTTGAAGCTACCGGCAGCTCTGTAAAATAAAGATGAGGCTTTCCACCCATTGGGGCAGTCCTACGTTGTTCCATAGGGTAAGCTGTGAGTTGGAATCACCTTGGGGGCAGCGAGTTTGGAATATTTTTGGCTGCAGTTGGGATTTAATGACCAATTATATAAACACACCTACAACCCAGGAAACAAGAGGACTAAGCACTTCCAGGAGAGGACGGTACTGCTGTTCTCTGAGCAGCCAGCTGTCTCTGAAGGAGATGGAGGCAGAGTGAGAGGGCACTGTGGCATGCCGATGGACCACTAATTCTTTGTACTGCAGCTAGAAGTAGTTCTGAACCGTCTACCACAGAAAGCTCTCAAGAGAGGTTAGAAGCCCACCCAAACCGAAAAAGGAGAGCAGGTTCCCCAGAGGGAGGCTGTTACCATAGAAAGAGATGCTTAAACTGCAATAAGAGAAAGCTTCATATACCTTTCTAGGGAATACCGAGCTGTACCTGGAGATGGAGCACCTGCAATAGACACAGAGGTGACTGGAGACTGTCACACAATACGACTGATGTAGGGTTGCTGAATTATGCACAGGAAAGAAAATGAATGGTAAATATGAGATCTATATGCTTATGACAATTGGAAAAGAAATATTATCCCAAGTTTCAGATCCACCTGAGTTGTATTCAGTCTGGTTCTATCAGCTGAAAGGCACCCTTACTAGGAAGCCAGATTATGAATCAAGTGAAAAGACTTGCCTCTCACAGGTCCTTTGCAAAAGCACTAACTTCATTTTGTTATGGACATCACAGGGGGCTGGTATGGGGAAAGTCAGATTAATAGAATGAAGGTAGGATGACTAGGTACCCCAGAAACCAAAACCACAAACCTCGATCCCGTTCCAACCGACAACAACCCTATCCAGGGTTTTCAAGAGCAGACATCTGGTTCCCACAAAGGGAGTGGCAGGTGGATTTGAACTGGCGATTTTGTGGTTAGCAGCCCAAAGCCTAGTCTAGGGTCATCAGGGCTTCTTACAGGGCTCAAAGGGATTTTAAAACGATCAATTTTCTCTTTCTTTTCTTTTTTTGGGAGCATCACTGCCCTCTGGTGGTCGTGGTAGCTACCCAGCGTTGCTCCTGAGAGCCGCTGCTGGATTTGAACCACCAAGCCCGTGGGCCACGGTCCCGTATTCAACCACTTACACCACCGGGGCTCAGCCCTCTTTCTTTTTTTGTTGGGGTGGTGGTGGTGTAAAGTGAAAAAGCATGTTTATTTCTTAAACAGTAAAATATAATTGTATTTTTTACAACGTGCTAAGTACAAAGTTGGTGGTTCAAATCTAACAGCCCCCCCTGTGAGAGAAAGATGAAGCTATGTGCTCCCCTCCAGATGCACAGCCTGGGAATCCCTTTACAGTGTCACGCGAGTTGGAATCAGCTCGACGGTGGTGGGTTTTGGTTTGCGTCTCTATTGTCTACTATGGATAGCCACCTTCATTAAATGTATATTTTTAATCTTTCTAGCACTCTATCATGGAAAAGGTAGAAATACACGGGTCTGTATTTATCCCCCCTGCCCCTTCTTCATCTGCTGTCCTCATCCTATCTCTTTAACACATCCTCTAGAATATGTACTCTGGGGGATCACATAAAGCTTGTTCTGTTCTTTAAAAAAAAAAATCTTTTCAGTAATTCTACAAAAGGCTCCATCTCTGTGACACAGCCATAAGGACAATCTTCTGGGCAGTTTTTCCACTGTTCAATCTTAGAAATTTCACTCACGAATCGAGAGCATTTTCTTACTAGTTTTACCAAGATTCACTAAACACTCTCAGCACTGCTTTATTTTACCACCGACTTGGACTGGATTCGAAAACCAAGAGCTTTAGGGAGGTGATCTTTTCCCTATGATGTCTGCTTCTTCCCCATAGTTTAACCTCTGACTCCATGGTTGGTAACCTTTCCCTCCTCTCCTCTCCTCTCCCATCCTATCGTGACGGCCATGGCTGTGGCTGCACCCAAGCACATGAACCTCCCCGCATTACTCTCCCACTCTTTGTCCTGGCTGCTGGTCACAGAGCACTGCTCAGGAATCAGGACCTTGACCGACGGCATTACAGGCATAAGCATACTGAATGGGATGTGAATTTTTTTGTGTTCCCTTTAAACCACTGAAGAAATTCAGGGTCAGATAAACGAATTAAATCATTGCTACTAATTGTCAAATTTTGTTACCAAAACATTGGCCACGGACTACAAAGAGCCACGCATGCTTATAGGATGCCAAGTAGTTCTGGTTGATTGCGTGAAGAGAGGCCTGGGCAGGAGACCAGGTTGCAGAGTGTGACACAGTTCCAGGTCATCAGCCTTGCCAAGACACACGGACTGTCGTCTGAAGGGTATGTTGCTGCGGCTCCGTGCCATCGAGTCGGTCTGAAACATGACAATCCTACATACAGGAGAACCCCCCGCTAGTCCTGAAGAATAGGGAGTAGTAAGAACATTTGCCTTGAGAGAGGCACTTGGTGGGCAGAAGGGAGGGGGATAACAATCAAGCAAACCTGGGTTAGATCAATTAAAAGGAAAGATAAAGATGACGAGCATGTGAACAAAATGTAGTCACTTGGTAGTGATGTTGCAACTGAACTGTTTTGGAAATTTAAGACCACTGTAAACTTCAAAACTCATCTGTCAAGAGTAAACATGTTGGGCTGAGCCCAAATACTTTTCTAACTCTACTTTAATGAGCTAGGAAATAGTTTTTTGTTAGACAAATTTTGAGATTAATGAGATGAGCAGATACAACTAATCACCCACCAAGTCTTTAAAATTCAGTGGGGCTTCTAAAATGCTGAACCCCTGAACACTGTTAACGGTGATCAAAAGCTTACTGCTATTTATGAGAAAAGTTACAAATTCAATACACAAGATAAGAACAGACTGTCTAGTCAAATGCCTTCATTTTAGACTTAAGATGAAAGTACCAAGAGGGTCTAGGATTTGCAGAACATGCGGGGAGTATTTCTTTTAGGATTCAAATACAATTTCCTGTCCTATTCTCTAATGTCTTTCTCGCTTTCTCACGAAGAGCTCCTATTTGAACAAGTTCTCCCAGCAAAACAGGAGACTTTGAGAACTGAAGTGGTGCATCGCTAGCAGGGACCAGTGTCAGTGGGTCTCATTCAAGCCTCAGATGTCCTCTCGGAGGGAGAGTCATGAAGGACAAAGCACAGGTGCCTCAACACAGCTGCCAGAAGCACCTTGACCATGGGACATCCCAGCCCACCTCACGACAGCACACTGAATTCCTACAAAAAAGGTGGAACAGAAAAGGTTTCTTCCAGTGTGTTTGACCAATGCCGGGTTCATATTAATAAAGTCGGAAATCATCAAGCACTGACCTGTAACATGCACCTGGATACAACAACTTCAGGCACTTCAGGGAATTTTTGCCGCAGGTCATGTAAAACCTGAAAATCAATTTGGTGGCTTCCTTGGGCCATTCGTGTATTGCCTGATCAGGACTATTGTACAGTAGGCAATTCTAGGCCTGAGGGGGCATAGGACTCATCTCTTCTGTCCAAGCATTTTCTGTAAAAGGAAAAAAAAAATTAATCAGAATTGATTACAGCATAAATAGTGATGTGCATCAAAGATGTCAATATTAAAGGGCAGGTGACTCAACACCTATTATGTAATATAAATTATAATTATATTATTTAGGTCTCTAATCCCTTCTAATGTCCGGTTTGTACTTCATGACGGCAATATTTTGCATTAATTCCTATATGCCTGAAAGTTCCCCAACGGCTCTGTCAGAAGGCAACTTGATACCATAATTATTTCCCGGGTGGGTTTCCCGCATTCTTTTAAAAGGGAGAATGAAAACTCCTTTGCGGGGAGGAAAAAGATCCCCAAAATGCAGTCCTT
>PVJH01022079.1:0-37343 GCA_004026705.1 Nesogale talazaci | reverse complement strand
GTCCCAGTGGGCCGCAGTCCCGCCCACAACCACTACGCCACCGGGGCTCAGCCCATGTTTCCAATTCTTATTGGTACCAGTGTACATCCTCTATTTACCAGTGTAAGCCGGATTTGTAAGGTAGATTTCAAATCATGATAGTGGGGGGGGGGCATTTAAGAACTAGAGGAAAGTTGCATATTTCATCTGATTTAGCGTTTAATCAATGAAGAGCAACACCTAGTTTCATGGTTACACGCCATTCATAATGGAATTGTTGGAATACCAATTGAAATGTTTCAGTAAAGCTGGTGAAGCATGGGAGGCACTCACTTGTCCATGCCAGTAAGTGTGGAGGACAGCTACTTGGTTCCCTGAGTAGAAGAAATCCATATTTGTGACCAAAGCACATGCTCTAACTACAGAACATTATCATTGATATCACATAGAAGTAAAATCTTGCTGAAGATCATCCAAATGATTGTTGTAGCAGAACATTGATGGGGAGCTTCCAGAGATTTCAAAAAAGGAAATGGAGCAAGGGATATCCTTGTTGATGTCAGATAAATCTGGACCCAAAACAGAGAATACCAGAGGTCTGTTTGCTTGTGTTTCCTTGACTATGCAAAGGCACGCCACTGTGTGGACTATAGTAAATGATAGATAACCTTGAGAAGAATGGCAATTCCAGAACATTCCATCGTGCTCTTGCAGAACTTGTGCATGGATCAAGAGGTGGTTGTGTGACCCTGATAAGGGAATTCTGCATGATTAAAAATCAAGGAAGGTTTATTAACAACCTGCAATATGCAGATGAGACAGCCTTGCTTGCTGAAAATGAGGAGGACTTGAAGCCTTTGCTGATGAAGAGTAAGGATTGCAACCTTCAGTAGGAATTACAACTCAGTATAAAGACCAAAGTCTTCATAACTGGACTAATTAGATAGCATCATGATAAAATGCAGAAAAGGTAGACGTCAGGGATTTTGTCTTGCTTGGATCCAGAATCAATGCTCATGAAAGCAACAGTCAAGAGGTCAAAAGATGCATTGCATTAGTTAGATCTGCTACACAAGACCACTTTTAGAGTCGTGTGCCTAACCCAAGTCATGGTGTTTGTCATTGCCTCATGTGCTTATGAAAGTTGTACATTGAGTAAGGAAGACTCAAAAAAAAATCAGTGTATTTCAATTGTGGTGCAGTAGAAGAATGTTGAAAGTGCCATGGACTGGCTGATAAAAGGACGGACTGATCTGTGTAGGAAAAGGTATGGCCAGAGTGTTCCTTAGAAGGCAAGGATGGCAAGACTTCATCTTGGATACTTTGAGCTGCCTGTCAGGAGAGCCCATGGAGAAGGGCACCATGCTTGTCAACGTGGAAGCCAAAAAAAGGAAAGTCCTCAAGGAGATAGATTGATGCAGTGTCTGCAGCAGTGGGCTCAAACATAGGGAGAGTTGCAAGGATGACACAGGTCTGTGCAGTATTTCTTCCTAGGGCGCATAGAATTGTTATGGATCAGAACCAACTCGATGGCACCTTACAAAACCCACAGCACCATTCTTATTTGGGCAAGCATATGCTTTACTTGCAATGGTTTTTATGACTGCGTTTTTATCTGCAGTACACACTAAAATGTTCCAGAGGACATGAATTATAGCTCTTTAAGCTGCCTTCTGTTTGCAGTACTGTCTGATCAGGCGGTGTTTGGTACGACTAAGGATAGAAGCAATGAATAAGATGTTTGCTTTTATTTTGACTTTTTAGAGGAAGCAGAGTGACTGACTTTGGGAGGGAAGAGATGCATGGAAAACAAAGGCTTGTCTGTTTAAAAACTTTGTTCCTAAAATTATACAGGAATGAGCAACTTAACTTGCCATTTATTCTAACATGGTTAACATGAGTAATAACCTCAAAAAATGTCAGAGAAACAACCATCCTTCTTTAAAGAGTACCACATTGGGAAGAGATTCCAAAATCAAAGCAAATCCATAGCTTCAATAGTAATGTATCACATATGGTTGGAAAAGAGCATTTGCCAATGCACTAGGAGAAAATGCTCAGTGAAAATTGATGGGTAGGAATAAATTAGTATAAGCCTACCATATTGACTTGTTAAAGCAAAATGAAGACAGCTGCAGGATCTCTTTCTCTTTACCCCCTCCCACTGTAGCCACGTTAGCAATGGGTGAGTTCAGCATGTCTTATAGTGAGAGGCAAATAATACATCAGTATTTAATGTTTGCTTTTATTCACCCCTTCTTTTGCCAGGTCTAGTATTTGCCACTCTTTTTTTGGAGTTAACCCTCAGCCTATGGAAATTCCCTGTGTTTCCTTTTTCCTTTATTTCCATTTTCAGCAGGGACTCTCCACCTTAAAGTGAAGGAGTGAAACAGGGAAGCATAAAGCTATGTGCGCCTGCCTTTTTGTGTGGTTATGAATGTCTAAGTCTACCGTGGCTCTTGTGTTTTGTTTTAGCTTTGACTTTGAAAGCATGGAAAGCACTGTGGAGAGCTCAATGGATAAGTCCAAGCCTTGGAGCAGGTCCATTGAGGACCTGCACAGAGGGAGCAACCTGCCCTCACCCGTGGGCAATAGTGTATCCCGCTCCGGAAGACACTCTGCGCTACGGTAAGTTCCTTTCTTTAGCAGGCTGAGTAGGCGATATGTCAAGGGTTGCTCATGTCCTTTGATGATTCTGGGGAATGTACCGATGTGTCTTGCCTCACAGCAATTGTCATTGATTCTGAGTGAATGTTTCCTGAGGCATTCATGGGGTCATCAATCATGTGTACACTGTAGCTTTTATTAATCCCCAAATGTTCTTGGCTTTCATTCTGCATAGAAAATGGGGTGGGGT
The DNA here is from genome assembly GCA_004026705.1 of Nesogale talazaci. Classification (NCBI taxonomy): domain Eukaryota; kingdom Metazoa; phylum Chordata; class Mammalia; order Afrosoricida; family Tenrecidae; genus Nesogale; species Nesogale talazaci. The sequence continues at coordinate 34,507 of PVJH01022079.1, read as the reverse complement.
CAGGGGAGTCATCAAATGAATCCACAGCAGTCGCCATAGGAAGACAACTCTGACACCGGGTGGATGGTGATAAGGTAATTTAGACATGATTTCCTGGGTAGAGACAGTGCTTGGTGATTTTGTTTTTAATTTTTCTTTTTTGGGAGGGGGGGGGGTGCATCATGGCCCACTGGTGGGAGCGGGAGGCCCAGCCTTGCTGCTGGATTTGAACCGCCAAACTATTGGGCCGCAGTCCCGCACACAACCACTATGTCACCGGGGCTCAGCCCGGTGATTTGAGGATCCAAAGAGTCCCTTGTTGCCATTCATAGCCATATCCACCCCCACTTCCCTTTCCTGGAAGCTCAGGTATATGTTTTGTTTTCAGGGTTATCTCTTGGAATTTTGTTTTTTGTTTTGTAATAGGCTCCAGTTACTGGATTGACCATTGCATTAACAAGAGCCTTTAAGTGGCATTTCTCTGGTTAGATGTGCTTCAGTTATAAACCTTACATTTGCTCTTATGGATTCCCTTCTAGTTTCTCCTGTCTGAAACAGCACTCTGTTAAGAGAAGTTGAGGACTTCACCATCTTGTCACTTGAAATTTTCACAACTAGGACAGTGCGATTATATGTATATGGCTAAATGTACAAAAACACTTTTTTTTGTGGGGGGGGGACACACACATCACTGCCTCTGGTGGTCGTGGATGCTACCCAGTGCTGCTCCTGAGAGCCGCTGCTGGATTTGAACCGCCAAGCCCGCGGACTGCAGTCCCTCACTCAACCACTTACGCCACCAGGGCTCAGCCCCCAAAAACACATTTTAATTTGATTTTCATCCTTCCTTAACTGGAAAGAATCATTTTGCTTGACTTTTTTTATCCAATTGATAACTCATTATGTGTATTTTTGCATTACTGCATTGTTTCCAGTCAAGTGAAGGAATCAGGAAAATGGGAGGCACTTCGGGTGTGAAGAAGGGTAAAGGGACACCCATGGGCAGCTTGATCTGCTGCTTGCCCAGCTCAAGGTGGATCTCACTACAGTCCAATTTAAATTGGGAAGGAATACCAAAGATGTGACAATAGAAGAAGGTGTGGGAAAGCCATCCTGAAACACACAGGAGAACGGTATGACATTGCAGGCGGGCAGGTGGGCTTGAAGATGACCACCTCAAATGAATTAGATGAATCTGATTAGAAGATGACCATCTCATCAGCCCATCCCTTTGTGTTCGGGCGGACAGTTTCACACTGGCAAGCGAATCAGGAGAGTTTCCTTTGCCTCTGCTTCATGGGTTCTAGGAACTCAAGGAAAGCAACATGGCAGTAACTCTCAGGCCATTTGTTGACCTGAAGTGTGAATCCTTGTTTGTGTGTGTGTTTTAAAAGCGATGCATAACAATTCTGTGGGTTATGGCTTTGTGCCTGGTTTCTAATTCTGTAGTTGGTCCTTGGTCACTCTGTGACATGGAAACAGGAATCAAAAGTGCAGGCATGTGGTACATGTTGCTTTTCATATACCCAAAGATTGTTTATGGTTTTTTTCTCTTCCTCTTCTTCCTCCTCTTCCTCTTCCTCTTCTCCCCCTTTCCTTCTCTACTCCCCATACTTACTTCCCTTTTTGATTTTTTATCGCCCTTTGTTTTTCTGTCTGCCATCTCATTTCTTACTGTCTCCTCCTCCTCTTTGTCTTCTCTCCTGTCTCTGAACTCCCTCCGGTCTCGTTCATCTCTTACACCACGATCAGATTGGTTTCTCTGCCTGAGTGTCTTCCATTCAAATGCCACCCGAACTGCTGCTCACCCTGTTGCCTCTGGAGCAGCTTCAGTGCACACACTGCTGATGAGGCTTCACCCCAGACCATCTCGTAAGTCACGGGTTAACATGACACCCAAGAGAACTCAGTGCATGGTGGCAGGGTATTCTCGCTGCCCTCCATGTTATAATATGATAACCTCATGGCTTAGTGCCATTAACCCTCCATTGAGATAAAGCCACACTGCCTTTTAACCTCCGGTACACACTGTTATCATATTATGACTCATCTTATGCATTTGAACTACTAAGGTGTAAAGGGTTTTTATTAACATTGCAATTTTTTTGGTGAGAGAAAATGGCTATTTTTGTTTTACAGAGATCCTTTATTCTGATTTCTTTGTTCAATTAGCGTACTCTTTGCATACTCAAGTGTAAATTCTAGTTCCTTATCCTAATCTCAAGATGATAATATTGATACAGCAATCTTATATTCTATCCCTCTGCAAAATGGATTGGATAGATTTAGATGAAAAAGCCAGATTTCAGGAAATTTTAAACCTTAAAAAAAGATAGCTCCATTCTAAATCAACAGACTTCAGAACCAAATTTCAGTGTTGACGTGCACCCTTCTCTTTGTACTTTTGATTTTTATTTTTTAGGTATTCAAAATGATTTGTCCAGTATTTTAGGGCACCACACCTACTTTGAATTATACAACTTTTAGGTTTTGGCGTAAAGTATATTTGTCAGCTAAGCCAGATGTAAGAATGCTGATGTGAGTGTAGTAGAAACCTGGGTTGTGCTTTAAGTTTAGCACCTGGTGTGCACTCAGTTGTGGTAGATTTCCTTCAGTGTGACTAGGTCTAGCTAAATATGTGATGCCATATATGAACATAAAGCACATTAGATGGATAAAGACCAAGGCAGCACTAGTTCAAATGTAAGAAAGATTAATGTTTAACTTTTAAGAGTGTCAAGGTTAATGCATTAGATGTGAATTAGAAGTGACATAGGTAATAGGTATAAATTCCCCAAGTTTTTAAGAAAGGGGTGGAGCACTAATGTTGGGCCAGGCAGAAAGAGAAGAATTCAGACTGGGGCTTTGTGGGTGATGACCAGAGTTGGTCCCTGGTATGCCCCAAATCTGCTCCAGTTGGGGGAACAGTGAAAGCAGAAGCAGCACCTTACAGTTTGGGCATGCTGGGAAAAGAAGCAGGAACCTGGTCTTTCAAGATCAGAGGATTTCTTGAGTGTGTTGTTGACAGAGATTCCTATACATAGTCTTGAACTATGTCCTACCTACCTCAGAAAGCCTCAGGACCAGTATTGTAAGCTCATCTTAAATAATGCATATGCCCTACTCATGACCCCAGTCTCTGTTTAGGAGGCCCACCAGTCACTATGTTTTATTGATTGGGCACTGACTATATTTATGTGGCAGTCTTCGTCGACCACCCCCGTCCTTTTTAAAGCTGTATATCCCAGCAATGGGATATGACCTTGTACCAATGACCTTGTATCACTATGACCTTGTACCAGTGGTTCCCGTCATCCAGATGATATGCCTTTATGGTTGTCTTCCCCTTGTCCTGTTTATTTATTTTTTTTAAAGAAAGAGAATAAAGGGTTTCTGATGGAGATAGAGAGGCCTATAATAGAGAGATAGGGTCAAAGGCATGCAAGGATTGAAGAGGCCTTCTTTTTCATTCCCACCGCCCATTTAAACAATGTTGAGGAAATTAAGGTCAACCTTTCCTTTAAGAGGTTAAATACCATGAGTAGTTCTTCCTACGCTCCCCAGAACACAATTTATTCCCTGAGATTATTATTTTTTTTTAGGGGGCATCACTGCCTCTGGTGGTGGTGGGCGCTACCCAGTGCTGCTTCTGAGAGCTACCCCTGGATTTGAACTGCCAAGCCCATGGGCCGCAATCCCGTACTCAACCACTTACACCACCAGAGCTCAGCCCTCCCTGAGATGATTATTGCATTTCATGAATTGTCATCATCTAATTAGTTGACACAAAATATTTAGTGGATTTACATGAAGAGATAAACAGTTCAAATTTAGACTTTGTTGATACATTTAAACACAGGAATCCCATTCCTGACAATGTTTTTCAAGAAGTAAATTTTTAACTATATAAAAATGGATGCCCACCTACAATTGAAAAAGATTTTAATTGGCACCCAAATCTTTTCTTACTCATGCTCCTTTTGCCAGGGACTGTCACAAGAGCCTTGTGTGACAGACCATTGCCATGACTATCACTGGGAGAAGCGTGAAGCAAGTGGTTTGGCAGTTTACTTGGGATCGAAGTACGAGATGCAGGCGACAGAGTTTGAAATAAATTCACCTTGCTGTGTTCCCTCCTCCAGTAAATATAGTGTTTGGATATCAATGTGGTCAGGCCCAAGAGAACCAGGCAAGACAGGGAGCTGTGCTCCCCAATCCCTGAGCCCTGTGGACAGTGCTTTTTGCTAATCCCTTTCTGCAATTGTACCTTTTGGTAGTTTACACAAAGATGCCAGATGAACTAATAAAAATCCTGCTCATATCTTTTGCAGCTATTAGAATAGCATCATATAGCAATGTGGGGAAAAATGTATTTCCTAAAGAAATTGCAAGAGAAGGACAGAGAGTTAGATACCTATCCAATTTTATTTCTCCTTGTTTGCCAATGGGAATAAGTTGAAACGAAAGTTTTATGAGTTTCAGCTATTTTTACAGAAGGAAAGACAGGGTCGAAGGGCAGGTCTTTTTGCATTTCAATGATTTGTTTTTGTGATGCTTTTTAACTGATATAAAATGTACATTTAATAGAATCCAGTAAAGCGAGACCTTCTATAAAAGATCATCTCGGATATCATCTTTTAGTTTTTATTTTGTAGACAGTGGAATGAAGAATTGTTTGTAGTCATTCATCTGTGTTCTTAATCATTTAGGTCTGGGGGCTGTACTTAACGGTGATTGGGGGAGAAGGGGGCCAAGACAGCTAGCTAAAACTTGGATCTAACATGAGTTATCTGAAATTCAGAATATTGCGCAAAGCCCAAATCTGAAATCCAGAATATTGCGCAAAGCCCAAATATGAGCCATTCCGAATTTATTTTGAGTTGAAAAGATAAAGGGAAGAGAAAGTTTTGCTTGTGAGTGACGACAAGAACAGAGCTTTCAGTGGAAGCGGGAAGTTGGAATCTGGGTGGGCGCTCAGAGATCATGCTGCTCAGCTCTCGCCTTTTACCGATGAGGCCCAGCTCTGAGGTCTCACTCTTCAAGGAATTATTGAGTGCCAGCAGATCTGTTTTCACGGTTAGGTTACAAGTGTTTGTGGTTCATTGCATTCAGTACTTCTGTTCACAGTAGTATTTCAAGAGGGACCCGGTCACATTGAGTGACGTAAAACCACCTTCCGACCCCCACCCCTTAGGACAAACAGCGGAGCTGTGGGTGAAGGGAGACAGTAAGATATGAAAATAATAATAATTTATAAATTATCAAGGGTTCAAAGGGGGTAAGGAGGGGAAAAAATGAAGAGCTGATACCAGATTCAGGTACAAAGAAATTATTTTTAAAAGGATGATGGCAACGTATGTACAAAGGTGTTTGATAAAATTGATATAAGGATTGGTATAAGAACTGTAAGAGCCCCCAATAAAATGATTTAAAAAATTAATAATGTGGGGAAAAGTGAAGAAAATGCTCTAAAATAGATTGTAGTAGTGGTCATATGATTGATGTGATTGAACTATTGAATCAAATGATATGTGAATTATATGCCAATAAACAATTGGGTGAGAAGAAACAAGCAAAAATAGTAATGTTTCTCATCTCTGAAATAGTCTTAGGACATACCAATATTGGGAGGTCCATTCTGGACCATTTTGCTAAAAAAGGAGGATGTAAGAAAAATGCAGCGCCTTTAAACATTTGCAAGTTCTTTTTTTCTTCTTCATTTTTTTTGGGGGGGGAGGCCATCACTGCCTCTGGTGGTCGTGGGAGCTACCCAGTGCTGCTCCTGAGGGCTGCCGCTGGATTTGAACCGCCAAGCCCACGGGCTGTAGTCACTCACTCATCCACTTACGTCACCAGGGCTCAGCCAAGTTCTTTTATTTTGAGAGTAGATTTTTACCTGCAATTTACTTTGGTTTTGGGGGGACACCATTACTTAAATTCTTAATGGGAAGCCATCATTGTAGAGATCTTTGAAATCTACAGTTAGGAAGCAGAAGGACTTCTTATCCTGATTTATAACAAGACGCTGAATTCAATTTGGCTGACTTTATTTTGGGTTATGTAAATTAGGAATGTGATTTTTGAAATGGTTATCACCCTTACCCCCTTGTTGCAAATTATACAAAGTAAATTGGGTATTTTATGTGCCTCAGTATTAAGTGTTGTCATCTGTATTTTATTCTACATTAATAGCTACCCCTTGGCTTCATTTGTTCTGGGTTTCCTCATGGAAGAATATCTGAGAATGTGATCCATTGTTTCTCTAGAATCCTACCTAAAGACATTTGAAAACACACAAGTAAACTAAACAAGGTGAACTGCAGAAAATTCATAGAAAAAAATGAATTAATAAATAATGGAAAATCCCCAGAGACTTTTTGAAGCACCGTTGTGATTTGAAAATCATCAAGATTTAAAGTTGTTTCTATTCACCTGATTAAGTGGCAAATGCCAATTAAAATATTTATTAACACCTAATTTAGGACAGAAAATATTCTAACAGTGGAGGGAAAAGGATGCTGTGAATATTGTAGTATAGAGACATTTTAAGACATTTCTGAAAATTATTTCTGCAGGGGAAGCATTGAAGATACTCTTTACTGTTAGGGACTGCTAACATGAAGATCTGAGGGTGCAGAAAAATGCCATCACCATTTATCTATAAACTAGAAACTTCCTAAGTATGACAGGCTTTCCAAAGAAGCCTGCAACTATAAGCTATCCATTTTTCTTTTTAGCATATTTGTAGTCCAAATGGTTAAAAGTGTCACATTGCTGCATTTCAGAGTTTCACATTTTTGGTTGTTGTGCTATATGAAGTTGTAAAAGAGAATCATGTGTTTGGGCTGAGAGTGTGCATTCCAGCTTCCTAGCTTGGAGCTTATTTTAATGGTCCTGCTAGTGAGAATAGTGACCGTTTTCCTGAGGGCCTGGGAGTGCACGCTCTGGCAGATTTGACTAGTAGACTGACTCGACTTGCTCTCCCCCTTTATTGACTCTTTCTCTAAGACAGTGTAGAAGTGGGGAAGCAGGACAAGCTGTAGTGCATTGTGGGTGAGCCGCTACTCAAATTGTCATCTTGGTGGAGCTGGTAGGCTCTAGGACCTGCTTTCTATGTGGTGGAGATGAAAATAACAATTTTTGTGAAGCACATGGCAAATATCTAGTGGGTAAGTCAGTGGCACAGAGGCTAAACCCTTAACCAGAAGCTTGGTGGTTTGAATTCACTGGCCGCTCTGGGGAGAAAGATATGGCAGGGAGATTTGTTTACATGCTTGGTAACTATATAGGACGGTTTTAGGCTGTCTTATAGGATGACTATTAGTTGGGATCAACTTGAGGCCAATGGTTTTATACAGGATTAAACACTAAATTGACAGCAAATTCCTGAAGCTGTAATCGAGTGCCATCATCTGCAAATGTATTCTACATTTAACAGGTAAAGGATGCTTGGCGAAGTTCCGAGGTTTCACAAAGATGCTTAAATAATATGGTTGTATGAGATTTGTGGCTTATAAAGGATTTTGTCATACTCAATATGATTATTTGTCCTGAAAATTATGGGAGCTTGAGGAATTATTAACCCCACTTTATCGGTGAGGAAATTGAGACTGAGAGAAATTATACCTTAACTTGTGAGACAGTCACGAATTATAATCAAAGTCTTCAGATTTTTTTCTGTTATACCATGGTATCTTTATCTAAGATTGCATAGTATGTAATGCATACATTTCTGTGTCACAAACAGCATGTTTCATGTCATATGAGTATACTCAAAATGAACCCCCAAATCAAACTCACTTCTTCCAAGCAGATTCTGACTCACATCGAAATTCAGAGATTAGTCAAAAATCAACGTCCATCAAATCGATGCAGACTCACTGTTACCTTACATGCAGGGTAGAACTGCCTCTGCATTTCCAAGACTCTTGATGGGCGTGGAAATTCCAGCTTTCTCCCATGGAAGGGCAGGTGGTCTCAAACTACGAACCTTGCAGTCAGCAGCCCAACAACTGTGTAATCACTGTGTCTCCGGAGCTCCTTCTGGAGGCTACAGGGAATAACGAAAGCTAGGAAATATTCTGGAGATTTGGTCTCGATGTGGAACAATAGTGAGTAAGACCCACAAGAGTGGATAGGAAAGAGGTGAGGCAGAGAAAGTGGTGAGTAGTGGTTTCGTGGTAATCTATGCATGGATAGGTTATTTGGGAAATAATGAGTGTGTGAGTCTGGAAAAAGTTTAGAGCCAGTTTATGAAGTATTTTAGAGTCCAGACTATGAAATTGTAATTTGAGCTCATTGACAAGGATCCAGTGAAAGTTTTTGAAAAGGGGGATAATTTGGGATGGACATAAAAAGATTGGTATTTATAGGTCACAGATGAGAGATAGTTTCCTTGGGCCCTTTTTGGACAGCTCAACTAATTAGCCATGTAATCAATCACACATGCTTTTAAAAAGAGTATACAGAAAATTCAGAACAATCAGGTTGTGGTGTGCCGAGGATGTGTTGTGTTGGCACCCAGTTCACTCCAATCAAAAAGCCTGTCTCTAAACTTTTTAATTTGACCAGTTGCATGCTAGCACCCATTTCATCCTTTCATGGGAATTATAGACAGATAAACAGAAAACTTCAATAACTGATTTTTGAAAGTTAAAAGTTCGGCTTATTCACAGAGAACCAAGGAATCGTGCTGTTACACTGTGGCTATTGCAATCAGTGTCACCAAGCAGGATGATCTTTTGGATGCAAAACCAATTTTCTCATGAAGCTTTCACTTAAATCACAGTTTAAAAAAAAGGCTTTGTTTACTTCTCTTTGTGTGTGTCTCAGCCTCTACCTCACTGTAAACTTTATGAATCCAGCTATTTCAACTCTGTTTCTTTTGGCTGTAGAGACAGAAAAGTAAGTGCTTGGCTCATTTTTAAACATCATATATTTTATATGTTTAATTGGTAGAAAAATATGTCCAAGTGATGTCATGTCTGAAGGCTGGTGAGTAAGAGAGAGGAAACCTAAAACCCCCAATCTTGGTTATAGTTCTGTTAGCCCAAATATTGGAACCAAAGGAGTCTAGTCTATTAAATGAAATGATGTGACATTCTCAGTTGATTTTGGATTCCAGTTGGGTTAAACCCTGATAATACTTTTCAAGGGAGTATTACTTACTATTCCTTATTTATTGGAAGAAATTTGCATGATACCTGAATCATTTAGAAGATTATTTGAAATTACTTTTTACAAGAGGAAAAAAAAAAGTCTCTTCATTTCCCACACATGGGGGTACCTTCCAGAAAGAGAAACAACCCCCCTCCTTTTCACAAACTATGTATTTAATTTTTTTTAACAAAACAACCTAATTACCTTCAAAGTACTATATATGCTTGTATAAGCCGAGTTTGTCAGGACATTTTTAATGCTGTTTTTTGTGGTAAAGGTAGATGCCTCGACTGATAATTCGGATCAGCTTATACTCGAATATTTATGGTACTCTCCATTATATTTAATGGATTGGTCAAATCTGCAGTTCCATCATTGGTAACATTTTTCAAACTCATTTGTCTGGATGGGTGGAAGCATCTCCTTTTTTTTTCTTCACCTCTTCTGTGTCATTAAATCCCTGTCCTTTCATGTCCCTCTTCATTCTTGGAAACAAAAAGAAGTCTCACAGAACAGGTTCAGGTGAGTAAGTTGTGTGGGGCAAGAGAGGCATGCTATTTTTCACCCAAAACTGGTACATTGAGATGACTTTGTGAGCAGGTACATTGTCCTGGTGGCAAAACCAGTCCCCCGTCCACACGAATTAGGCCTTTTTTATCTCACACCGTTACACAATCTTTTCAGAACCTCTAAATAGAACATTTGATTAACTCTCTGACCTGGTGGAAAGATCTCCAAATGCACTATCCCCCTCACATTAAAAAAACAAATGAGAATCATCTTGGTCTTTGATCTCACTTGCCAAACTTTCATTGGCAAGGTGATGATGGCATCTTCCACTGGCATATGACACTGGCTTTCAGTGTCATACATACTATCATGTCTCCTCACTTTGGGAAAAAAAAAAGTTTGGGTTGCTTCAGAGCAGTTCTTTCAAAGAATGGCATGTCTCTACTCCACGCTACTCCCCCCCCCCCACCCCCCCGCCCATCAGTCAGAACCTGAGGCACAAATTTCACAGCGACCAATCACATTTTCAAAACTGCTATTCCCTGAGCTGAGTTACAAGATAGTCCAGATAGCTTCCCCATCTCTTCAGTAGTCCATCGTCAGTCTTTGAGCACAATTGCATGAATTTTGTTGGGAAGTTGACAGATACTCAGAATGAGATTTGTCATCAATCAACAGTCCACCTTTTTTGTTTGTTTGTTTGTTTTTTGTGGGGGGGCATCACTGCCCTCAGGTGGTGGGAGTAGGAGGCCCAGCCTTTGCTCCGTGGAGCTGGAATTGAACCTCCATCCCAGTGGGCCGCAGTCCCGCGCACAACCACTACGCCACCGGGGCTCAGCCCAACAGTCCACCTTTTTTGAAACAAGAAAACCACTCATGCACTTGAGTTTTTCCCATACTGCTGCCCTTGTAAGCTGTGTTCAACATCACAACAGTTTCTGCATTAGTTTTCCCAATCAGGAAACAAAAATTCACAGCCAGAAGCTGCACTCTTAAATCAGCATTGCAAGAAACAAGGTTTGAGAAAGACTGCTTTTATGGAAAAAAAGAAGGTGGAGGGGGGGGGGGAAGCCACTATAATCAGACAGAACCCTCCTAGGCGACACTACCGAATGCACTACCTAGCGGATGCTCGCCGAACAGGAAAAATGCATACTACGAAAGCTCCTTTTCCCGTTTTCTTTTTTGGGTACCCACCTCCTGTTAACCTTTGGATTCAGACATTAAAAATCTCACAAACGTTGAAATGAAAACTTTATGTCAATTTCTTTGCCAGAACTCTGGAAAAGCCTAGTTAGGTCAAATGAAAACCAGTCACTCAGGATTCTGTAATGATATCCAATCCGTGGATAAAAGCAGCTCAGAGGGCTGAGCCCCGGTGGTGTAGTGGTTGTGCGCGGGACTGCGGCCCAGTGGGACGGAGGTTCAATTCCAGCAGTGGGACTGGGCCACCTACTCCCACCACCGGAGAGCAGTGATGCCCACAAAAAAAAAAGCAGCTCAGAAAGAGCGTTCAGTATGTCTGCAACCCACATACTATTATATTCCTAACCGCCCAGAAGTACATAGATAGTAGGACAATTGATGAGTGAGTGGTCAGTTATTTCATGGTATCAATGGGCATGAACATTTTACTACTTACAGATCTCATCGTAAAGTCTGCAGTTGATCACATCCATCCGTTTTTTTCCCACATCCATCTTTTGCTGAGAACCGGCAGTCTTCCTTGTGCAAGAATTTTCAGATACATCTCTTATCTCTCATTCTTGTATTTATCATCTCTTGCCATCATGTAAATACTGTGCCTGAATAGAGCTCAACACAGGTTTTAGTCCTTCCCAACAGATAGTGGCTTAAGGAGACAAAACTTGACTTTAGCTAGAACATTAGCTCGTATATGGAGTCCTGGTGGCACAGGGGTTATAAGTGGGCTTGCTAACCACAAGGTCAGCCGTTTGAAACCACCACCTGCTCCATGGGAGAAAGATGAGGCTCTCTGCTCCCCTAAAGAGGTAGTCTCAGAAACTCACCAGGGCAGTTCTATACTGTCTTATAGTATCACTGTGACCATGGATGTCATGGTCAACTCCATGAGTCTACTCTGCTGATGCACAGGGACTCTGATAACAGAGCAGAACTGCCCCATATGGGTTTCCAAGATTGTAAATCTTTAGGGGGACAGAAGGCCACTTCTTCCTGCTAAAAGAAATTCCCATGTGTGAAATAGATAGAATTGAAATGCTTTTGCTTCCCTACTTATTATTATTGTTTACTTTTTGGGTGGAAAATTTGCATTATTTTTTCATTTTCGTACTAGAATATCTTGACTGTTTGCAGCTTCATAGCCAGCCATTCTAAAGGGCTTTCAAACAGAAGTACTTTTGTACCTGTGCCCCCAGGTGCAAGGGCTGCGAAGGTTAAGGTGCTCGATGTTTGCTTCTCAGCAGTTCATTGCCAGGCCATGCAGCAGAGGGCTCAGATAGTAGTTAATGATCTGGGCAGGAAGTGGGAAATGCTTCTCAAAATCTGTTTTATAGGGCTGAGCCCCAGTGGCGTAGTAGTTGTGCACGGGACTGCGGCCTACTGGGATGGAGGTTCAATTCCAGCAGTGGGGCTGGGCCTCCTACTCCCACTACTGGAGAGCAGTGATGCCCCCCCAAAAAAAAATTTTAATTAAAAAAAATCTGTTTTGTGAAACTTGTTGAGTTTTTATGCTTGTACTATCATTGACCGATAGCTTATTGCTTGAGTACTTATAACTGTTGGACGCTTAAACATGCGTAAAGTTAGTAAAAGCGGTCCTGTCATTTCTGCTTGGATTTCATTCTTATGTCAGTTTTGCAATCTGTTCCTTTCCGTATTCACAGATGGAATTCACATAAGATTGGATCTCATGTTTGAATATGAAGATAACACTTAGAATTTTAGTTTACTACTTGGCAAAATATCTGGCAGTTTCTGAAGGTGATGGAGAAATTGATGGTGATATTTTCCATTTCTTTTAAAGAGCCCTGGTGACAGTGGTAGGTGCTGGGTTGCTAACCCCCAAGGCCAGCAGTTTGAAAGTACCAGCCACCCTGAGGGGGCAAGATGAAGCCTTCTACCCACCTAATGAGTTACAGTCTCAGAAATCCCTGGGGCAGTGCTGTAGGGTTATCCCGGGGCAGCATCCACTGGATGGCATGGAATTCAGCTTTTGTTTTTGTTTTTTTTTTGATTCATGATCCCTGGTGACACAGTGGCTAAGCACTTGGCTGCTCACCAAAAAGATCAATAGTTCAACCCCCCGATCTGCTCTATGGGAAGAAGATGCTGCAGTCTGCTTCTATAAAGATTACAGCCTTGTCTGCTGTATGGGGCCTCTCTGTACTGCCCTAGAAGTTTGCCACGAGCCAGAATCAGGGAGTAGGTAGTAACGCTTTCACCAGCCTTCTCTGTCCACATGACCTCTAAAACACAATAAAACTCTTGACACAGTACTCAGTAACTGTTCTGATTCACCAGAGAGACTCGGTAGTGTAGAAGACTTTGTTAGGCCTGTCCCCACCAATGTGAAGGAATTGTTGCCCTTCGAAATAAACACGTGGGGCAACAATGGCTTCTCAGTGTCTAGCGTAGGATGCAGGGAAAGATGAGGCCTTTCATTCCTGTAAGGAGTTACTGCCTCAGAAAGTCACAGGGATGTTCTGCCCTACCCCGTAGGGTAACTATGTGTTGGCATTGACACAGTGACAATAAGTTTGGTTTTATTTTTTTTTTTGGGGGGGGGCGGGGGGCATCACTGCCCTCAGGTGGTGGGAGTAGGAGGCCCAGCCTTTGCTCCATGGAGCTGGAATCGAGCCTCCATCCCAGTGGGCCTCAGTCCCGCGCACAACCACTACGCCACCAGGGCTCAGCCCCTGGTTTTATTTTTTAAATATCTTTTATTCTTTAATTTAGAGTTTGGATTTATTGTAGGATGTAAGGGGGATATCATGGAATAAGGGCCTTCAAAAGTTCTCTCCTCCACAAAAAGCAGTTTTGAAAACTGACCCAATGGGGTAGAATCAACATAATCAGAATTGTAAACATTAGTTAAAGACGTACCACAAACTCAGGAGTATGTGCTCAGAAAAAATGGCTGAGTCTCTAAAAGTGGTTAGCTTTGCAGCCATATGGCGGTTTGAGTTCTCAGCTGCTAGTCAGAAGGTCATTAGTTTGAACCTATCAGCTGTTGCATGAGAGCGACATGTGGCAGTCTGCTTCTCTACAGCTTTCCAGCCATGGAAACTGGAAGGAGAGAGAGAGCCTATTCTGCCCTGTTGGGTCACTCTGAGTCAGAATCAACCCCACATCATGTTACAACCCCACACCATGTTAGCCTTGTCAACTAACAGTGTGTAGTGACGGTAAAATCGGGCAGCCTCACAGACAGTAGAAGGGGCAGAACAGAGTTGGTGTTCCTTTAAAGTTCTATTTCTCAGAGTTGTCATGATCTGATATGTCCGATGGTTCCCTGGAAGACTCTGCCTGCAAGGTTGTGTTTGTTTGACCTGACATGGCACTCTCTCAACATGAATGGCCTTTTCCCCAGGGGCCTTGGTCAAAAGGTTGACTGACAGTGCTTAACTTTGCAACTGTCAGAAGCGGTGAGGAACAGTGGGGACAACCAACAAGTTAAGGCAGGGCATGATTGGAAGGAACGCAAGAAAAGGATTGAGGGAGAGAAGTAATGTGTGTTTTCATCTGGCTGCCTTTTAGATTAGTCATATGAATTGCTTTGTATTGGATCCAAAGGAACTAGAAATTAAAGTGTGAAACCAAGTTGTAGGTTGATCCAGGAATAATAACAAAATGTAGGTCATTGCTTGTCTACCTTCCTGATATGATGGCTGATGACAAATGTGTGCCTGAGCAAATGTGAAGAAAGCTGATGGTGTCAGCTATCAAAAGATCTAGTATCTGGGGTCTTCAAAAATTAAAAGTAAACAAGCAGCCATCTAGCTCAAAAGCAGCAACAAAGCCCCACATGGAAGAAGCACACCAGCTTGTGTGACCATGAGGTGTCAAAGGGATCAGGTATCAGGCATCAAAGAACAAAAAATTGTATTATTATAAATGAGGGAGGCTACAGATGGTAATCCAAAGCCCATCGGCAGGTGAAGCAACATCCCATTACAGAAGGGTCGTACAGAGGAGATGACCAGTCAGGTGCAGTGTAACAACAGTGAAATGTGCAACTTTCCTCTAGTTCTTAAATGCTTCCTCTCCCCACCCCCCCCCACACACACACACTATCATGATTCCAATTCTACCTTACAAATCGGGTTAGAGCAGGGGATGTACACTTTTGTGGATAGGAGCTGGAAACATGGGGAATTCAGGACTGATGATCCCTTCAGAACCAGTGGAGTAGAAAGAGGGAAACAATTGCAGAGATCTACATATAACCTCCTCCCTGGGGTATGGACAGCAGGGAAGTGGGTGAAGGGACACATCGGGCAGTGTACGATTTGACAAAATAATGATAAACTGTAAATTTTCAAGGTTTCATAGGGGAGGGGTAGTGGTGAGGGAGGGGAAATAGGAGGAGCTGATACCAAGGGCCTAAGTAGAAGGAGGATGTTTTGAGAATGATGATGGCAACAAATATACAAATGCGGTTTGCATACAATAGATGTATGTATTGATTGTGATAAAAGTTGTATGAGTCCCAATAAAGTGATTAAAAAAAAAAACTTTAGGTGATGGTAAAATACCTGCAAATATTTGGGGCAGTAGAAAGTAACCAGAAAGAAGAGAATGCCAAGGATCGAACCTTGAAGAAGCGCCTTCCTTGAAGTAATGGGCAGAAAAAGCTTTGGAGGAATGGGTCTCAACCCTGGTCCAGCTTGGAATATAAAAGGCGATGCTGTAGACCTGAAGTTTAAGCTGATTGTTCTTTCCTCTTAGATTAAGCTACAATGCACAGTGAGATTGGAGAGGCCCTGGTGAAGATAAAGAGTACCCTAGGGAGTGCATTGTCACAGAAGCCAATTTTAAATCTGTTATAGGAACACGGACCATTAGCCATTTACAGCATTTAGGATCTTTTAAGACAAGTTGCTGGAGAAAGGGCTCAAAGCTCATTGCCCCAGTTATCTGTGGGAAGCTGGGAAAATCAGGCTGTCTCCCTTTTGGACTTTTTAGCATACCACAAGGAATTCGAAGGACAAACTCAATTTTGTTTTGTTCCAGTACCCTTTTTAATATAAAGTGCTGTTAATAACTTCTGGAAAAAATATGCATACATAGATACATAAAATATTATAGTAATCAATCTATGTCATTCTTTTACAGAATACACACCAAGGGTGTTAGTTCAACGCAAATGCACCCATAGTTCTTACTGAGTCATCCACTCCATCCCTGGGAACCTCAGGCCCTTATGGAAAGCTTCCCTAGAATAGACATTTGGGAAAGACAGGTAGCCTAAAAGGTTGGCATCAAACTGGCTGTCAGAGCCACTATATCTACCCTTTCAGAAAGAGTGTAGTGAATTGCATCCAGTTGTGTGACCGTATTGCACACTTGCACCATGTATGTACACTCTTTGGCTGCTCAGAAGTTTTAGCCGCTAAGTGGTTCTTGCTGTCATTTTCCAGCCATACCAAAGTGAATCCATGTGACACAGACACTCAGTCGGGTGTTGTGTTTGCAGCACCAGGGAATAAGATAGGTAAAGCGGAGTTTTTCCTATAATGATGCTGACTTTTGTTATTGAGACTGGGTCAGGATTTGGTCTCATCATAGCTATCCACAGCTTTATCAAGGTAAGGAAGGTCAGCTCTCTAACCAGAAGAGTCCTGTTCAGAAATACCCTTAAGATTTAGAGCAATCAACGTAGAAAGAGCAGTACAACCACGTTACCTAGGGAGGCCTTTGTCTTGGCGGGTCTAAGCCATCTAAAAGCATTAGTTTTATTTTTTTAATGTCGCTTTTTGTTTTCCTTATTGAGAGAGCGATACACATATTTTGTAGAAAATGTAGAAACACAGACCAAAATAATAGGACAGGTCTTACAAACCCAACATTCAAAGACCCACGAGAAAGGTATAGTTTACATTCACATTGGTACTTTTTTTAATGTTTATTCATGCTTATTGTCATGTCCCATTTATGACACTCATAGCGCACATTATTATTGTTTTTTAATTTTATCATTTTGTTTTTTTTGGGGGGGGGGGGCATCACTGCCCTGGTGGGAGTAGGAGGCCCAGCCTTGCTCCTGGAGAGCTGCTGCTGGATTTGAACCACCAAACCTGCGGGCCGCAGTCCCGCACTCAACCACTGCACCACCGGAGCTCAGCCCCACCAATTATTTTTTTCACGTTTTCAAAGTTAGCCTTCGTGTCTCCAAGCCTAATTTGTCGGTCGATATTAGCCCGCAGGGGGCCTGGCTGCATAGTGGGTTCCTGGGGGACTGCTCCCCACATGGTCGGCAGCTCAAACTCACATAGCGCCTGGCAGGAGGAAGAGCGGGTTGTCGACTCCCCCAAAGATTTAGAGCCTGGGAAACTCTGGGCAGCGGCTCTACTGTGTTTTCTAGGGTTGCTATGGGGGGTTAGAGATTCACTCACCGTCGGTTTGGTCTTTTGGTTGATGTTAATCCAATCAGATAGTGCTTTGTTGTAGAATGTCGATTCTATTGCGATCTACGCAAGATGGTTTTACAAAAAGCATTCTCTTTATGCCGTATTGGTCTCTGTGTATGTACGTGTGTATAGTGTTTGGTAGGATGCCCATTTTCCATTTTATGGCATATAACCCTTTTCCTAAGCACAAAGTGGGGGTGGAGGGTAGGCTGGAGTATGGTCAGAGTCCACTTCAATACAAGGCCTCTCTGTGTTGTCTTCATTGACCTGGCAGATGACATGATAACTCTTAAAGGCATAAGCAGCCTGTTTTATTATGAATTAGGTGAAGGCTTACAGAGCAAATCATCAGTTTTACGTTCAGCAATTCATCCTGATTTTTTTTTTAATTCACTGCAGTCCCCTGAAGTTACTCATCTTGCCTCCTCCCTGTCTCCCTGTCTGTACTTTTCCCTGTCTTTTTTCCATGCTCTTCTGAGCTTTTTCCTGGGCTACGTGCTCCCCTTTTGATCTTAAGTGGCTGATTATGCTGAAGTGTGAGTGCTTCCCTGGAGTTATTATTTCCTGTAGAGACATGTCTCTTTTTTGGCTGAAAAGGAACCCTTCCCAGCCCTGATGTTGTGATGAGGGAGATAGTGTTGGATCGTCCCCCAAACTCTAGTCAGCCAGTAAGCTTAGTCTCTTCTGTGATTTTGAATTTTATTCCACATTTTCTAATGTGAGCCAGAAACCAAGCTTTTAGTTTTCTTTTTCCTTTAGCACCTAAAAATAAGAACTGCCTTCTGGGTTTCTGAGACTTTACTGGAGTAGAGTGCCTCATCTTTCTCTTCACCATAGATGCTTAATAAAAATATTGTGGCTTCAAGAAAAGTTTCTGGTTGGCTTCCTGTGCCTGGTGGCTAGTACAGGGAATACTGGAGATCTCTTCTTCTGGATTAGGTGCTAAGTACTATAGGCTCAATTTTAGAAGTGTTTATTAGATAGTATTGACATCGTGTATCGGAGCTGAATTTAAAGACTGCTCCTTCCCTCAATTTTATTCAGATGATAATTAAATCAGATAATCCAATACCTAATTCAGAAAGTGCCAAATTACATAAAATACATTTTGAAAAGTAGACCAATGTACACACTAAAAGTAGACCAATGTACCAATGTACACTAATTCACTGTACAGTCTTTTTAAATTTTTTTTTTAATTTTTGGGGCATCACTGCCCTCTGGTGGGAGTGGGAGGCCCAGCCTTGCTCCTGGAGAGCTGCTGCTGGATTTGAACCTCCAACCCCGTGAGCCACAGTCCCGCACACAACCACTACGCCACCGGGGCTCAGCCCTACTGTACAGTCTTTAAAATTCATATAGATTTTAGATGATCCTAAATTGAGGTGTTTACTTTTTTTTAGAGGTGCTTCCTTTTTAATTCTATATCTTTTCAGATGAAAAAGGATCATGACATTTATCAATGTGCATTTTCTTCAGTGGAAGAAAATTCTTTTAGAATGAGAATTCTAAAATACCAAGCAAAATCCTTACTTTCTTGGTAAGTGTGTTAATCCAGGTAGATGAGAGAAAAAAACCATAGACACTCCCATGTGTATAAGAAAGAGCTTCCTATAAAAGAGCAATTATAGATTGAGAAAGCATTCCAGTTCCATCCAGGTCAAGTCCATAAGTCTGATATTAACCCACATGTCTGATGATAGTCTACAAGTTCCTCTTCAGACTCATGCAGCAGAGGAAATGATGCGGAATGCAGGATGATCACAGCCAGTGGGTGGAGAGTCTTAAAGATCCAGCGGCAGTGAAAACGTATCAGCGCTGGCCGGGGTTGCCATGCGGCTCCTCCAGCTCCAGAGTGTCGCTCCAGGTGTCTGGTCCACAGGAGTGTCTCGCAGGGAGTGAGCGTGTGTCTGGCTTCCAGTGAGCCATTTATCTCTAGAGCATCTCCAAATGAGGTCATCAAGCTGCGGCCTGACTGACAGGCCTAGGCGCTACCCCTTGGCCAGTGGACAGGAGATGATGTAACTGCCACAATCAGTGATGCAGGATAAAGCTTTCAGAAGAAAACATCTTGTAGAATGATAAGGCCAGGAAGACACAAGTTATCTCTTGGTTTAAAAGCAAGTTTATCAGCCTAAGGCAAGAGGGTTATCATAAGCTTTCAATCAAAGATGGTTATTTAGGCCACCGTGTTATGGAAAGAGGCTTTGGGTGGGGCAAAGAGGAGGTTGGAAGTTCGAGTGCACTGGTGGCACCCTGTAAGACAGGCTGTGTACCCAAGTCTGAAAAGCAGTCTTTGAAAACCCTGGGGCAGTTCTACGCTGACACCTGTGAGGTCACCAGGAGTTGGACTTGACGCTTCAATGGTAGCAATTGGTGTTTTGAAAGCTATGTATAAATGCTGCTGGATTGGTAACCAAGCTTCAGCTCAGCATGGTGAAGTAATTGTTGGAAATGATACTTATAGCAGACCAAAGCATAAAACCATGTCGAGATGACATCGTCCTAGCACTTGACAAGAAACAACTAGTACAGATGGCTGTAGGCAGAAATTTTTTCACGTTATAACCTGACAGGTTGCTGGTAAACCAGGTTGAGAAATAACTGTACATCATGGCATCCCTGAATCCCAGTAAGGAGACTTAGGCCAAGTCAGTCTCAGCTCTATGTCTAGCTTACGATGTCTGTATGACTGCTGTTGGCTTCAGCTTTCTCATCTGTATAAGAAAGGATTGGAGTAAATAATCTTGGCTCTCTTTCAGCTGTCATTGCTAGATATTATTTTAAACATGCAAGTTCTTCAGATGTTGCTCTTAATCCTCACTATTTTTGTATGAGCCAAAAATTAAAAAAAAAAAATTTCAGAGCAAGCACCCTACACTGTAGCAAAATTTAGCTCTATTTTTGCATAGAATGTACAAATGAGTAAATACAGCACTCATTTTTATTTGCATTAGAAACTACACTTTTTGAAACTCTTGAATATTAATAAGTATAATTATGCCACTTTCTATTAAATTTACTTAAAAATAGTGACCCAGAAAATATACTTGGGATTAACTGTAATGTCTATCACAAATAGAACTCTTTTGTGTTTATATATATGCATTTTTTGGGGGGGAGGTCACTGCTTCTGGTGTTCGTCGGCGCTACCCAGTGCTGCTCCTGACAGCCGCTGCTGGACTTGAACCACCAAGCCGGGCTGCAGTCCCGCACTCAACCACTTACGCCACTGGGGCTCAGGCCTTGTGTTAATATTTTTTGGGTGTGTGAGTGTTAATATTTAGTAGGTAGAACATTATTCCAAGTAATTAGTTTTCACTGCTTTCTACATTATGAAGTATAGTGATAAGTAGCTCTGAGATTTCTTAAAAAGGATTTATTAGAATATAGCTCAAGAATTGGGTCAAAATAAAAGAGAAGAAATCTGTTATTTAGCAACACTCAGGAAGCACCATTAAATATATTTGGTGTACTTGCTGAGATAATTAAAATTTATTTGGAAGGATGCGGCAGTATTGAATTAGGTAGAATGACCTACCCCATGTCCTTTCAAGAATCGTGTTCTTTGTTTGGTCAGTATAGCTTTGGGAATCATTACTACATATAAATAATAATTTAGTAAAGAGCAGCTGTTTCTATTGTAGCAACCTTTCCTTTTAATCTTTGGTGACTGTGTTTTAAAGTAGTAACAGTTACTTTTGATGAAAACTGAGACCTCTCTAACAAGTGACTCCAAGAAAGAAAGCCAGAACTGAGGATAAAAGAAGTGAAGACTAGAAGAGGGAGAAAAAGAACTTACGATGTAGAAGGAAAAATCTCATATGCTGTGGTCATTGGTTGAAGGCAGAGATAGACTACCCAGTAAGCATGGATTTGCATGTGCTTACCTTGCTTACTGGGTACTCTGCTCCCGTCAGAGATTGTGCCTAGAAACAGATTCTTTGATGTGGTGAAAAAATAGGAAACATTTCCCTGCAGATTAATAAGTAAACACAGGGAAGTCCGTGTGTAACATGCTGTGTAACATGCTGGGTAAACTGACACTCCTTGAAGTTGCACTAGTCACTGTGAGACATTCAAACATTGCATTTTCATTCATAGCTTGTAGCAAAGTGACACATTTTGAAGTTCTCTTTTAGATGTTGAAATTGGACTTAGTAATAGCATAATCTGAAAGTCTCTCTCAAATCTCAGCCTCTTTTTTTAATTCAAGAGTGAGGAAGTCTAGTTTCCACTACTGAAATTGCATTTCCAATTGTGAATAAAGCAGAAATCCTTGCATAAAGCCTCACTCGCCTACCCCCTTTAAAAATGTCCCTTCTGTAAGTAGCAAGGAGCAAATGAAATCTTACATATATAGGTTCATTGAGGCAAGTGACAGATTGGATGCTTTTAAAAGTCTATTTGCCTCGGTAGTAGACTTATGTGAAAGAACACTCTTTCTTTCCTGTTTGATAGTTTTTTAAAAGAAAATGAAACTGATGACACAATTTAGACTTGTCAATTCGTTTTCCAGTTTCTGTTCTGTACCTGGGGGACTTTTGAAGCAAGTTGATATTAATTATTCCTCCTTTAAACATTTTCATTTGTTCAGTTCAAGAAGGAGAGGCTATTGCTTCCCTTGTGGAACATTCCTAGACTTGAGTACTTGAAAGTCATTGACAACTTTTGACATTAGCATCACCTTAGTCGTCACATTGATGCACCATTTGCAGGCTCCCCACCTCCATGAAAGAGTTAGAAAGCAGAATGCTTAACAATATATGGTTCATAGTACAAATCCTAACACTGAAAGCTTCTCCCAGTAAGGTCCAGGTACAGTGCCTTCTAAGCTGCTGTGCTGGGGATTGGGTAAAAGATCAGGATGAGCAGGAATACTAGGACCTCAGGGTCTAAGCTCGCAGCCTGGCTTCCAATCTATGAATGTGGTGGTCCAGGCCCTCCTGAGAACAGGAATGGGAATAGGGAGTTAAACTCAGATCAGGTGGTAAGAGTTCTACATATAAGCTAAGTTTCATCATCCCTGCACTTGCTTGTCAGAGACTAAACTGCATGTGCCCTGTCTCGGTTCACTGTGCTTCTGGCTTCAAATCCAGCTTGGCCTGCTGAATCGGAGCATGGGATTGTTGCTACATCTGCCATCGATCTGGTTTGCTCTATTGTGTGGCTGAGCTGGCGTGTCCCTCCCTGTGGGCCTCTGACTTGATTAGAGGGTGACCAGCCCACAGAGCAGTGCAGACCTGGATGTCTGCAGAGGTGGTGTGGCGGTGGTGGGTTCTTTGGTGATGGTTTGGAGCTGCAGTTCTCATGGTGGCCCAGGTAAAGGTGGAGAAAAATGCTCATCTCAAAAGCGCCTATACCTGTGTCCAGAGAATAACCTGTAGTTTTATAGAACTTTCCCTCTCTATTTGTAGGTACAATACATTGCCAAGCAGAAGAACCCTGAAAAACTCAAGATTGGTGAGCAAAAAGGATGATGTACATGTATGCATCATGTGTTTACGTGCCATCATGAATTACCAGGTGTGTTTGTTGCTCGACTCTTTAAAAAATTCTGAATTATGTATAATCCAATCTTAGTCTCAATTTTTTAAGTCATGATTTCAGTTGAATGTAAATACCAAGACTCAAAAGGGCATTTGGGGTTATTCAAGACTGAATTCATCACCCTCAAATTAGCATTTATGTTTTAGAACATATTTAAAGGGAGAGACCTATTTTCCACTACACTGAAGATGCATTTGCCTATATCATTTGGTTAATGTTTATATAGAGGCAAAGTAAGTCTCTGGCTGGAGAACAACTTTAGATGGGTAGAAATGAATAAACGAATGCTACCTCTCATTGGGCTATGTAGTGAACAAGAACTTATAATTCATTGTGTTAGACTGAGTTACAGGACCACCTGGAAAATTCCTGCTAAAAGCACAGGTTTCCAGCTGCCCTGTGAAAGTTGTGATGCAGATTGGCCATACTCTGAGAAACTCTGGGAGAGAGGCACTGAAGACAATAGGATGAGTGAATTCTGACCACAATGTAGAAGAAGTCTAAAGTATCCTGTGTTTACTGAAGGATTAAAAAGTATAGTTTGGTGAGCAACAGGTGTTAGATATGAACAACACATTTCCAGTGTAAAAATAGAATTTACTTGGGTAATATGGGTGGGTCTAAGTGGTGACTTAGGCAGAGTTCTGACCCAATAGAAGGGTGCTGAACTGAACACAGGAAGAGAAAGATCAATGATTCCTTCCTTTCAGTCAGCGAATAAATTTTAAACAATGACTGCATGCCCAGACCTTGTCTAGGCACACAGACTATAACATTAGTTAAATATGTGCACCGACGAACTTAGTTTCTATTGAGGGACAACAGATGATGAACAAATAAATGGATAAAATAGATAGGCTTCAAATGATGGTGCTTAGGAAAGATAAATCCTAGCGAGTGCTCTAGTGCTTTCTGTAGGTCTAGTGGTTTGACGTCTATTAACTTGTTTAAACCTCACAGTAGTCCTATGAGATGTGTAATAAGACTTCCCCCTTATTTACTAATGAGGAAACTGAGACCCAGAGAGGTTTGCCTATAGCTACTACGTGTTGGGGTCAATATTTGAACCAGAGAGAGCTGGCTCCTGAGACTCATTACTAAGTACCTTAGAAAGATGCACCAGCAACTGGAATGGGAATGGTAAGTGCTAGGAATATGTGTACAGCTTTCAGTAAGGCAGCCAGCAAAGTGTCATGTGGAAGAGGCATTTCGTGACACCCGGAACTGGTGTTTCCCCACTCAGCTGCTAGCTGCAAGGTTGGAGGTTTGAGCCTGTGCTGAGCACCTCAGAAGAAAAGCCTAGAGAGCCCCTTCCACAATACAAACCACAGACCAGCGAGGCAGCACAGTGAACTTGGACACCCGTGGGTTTTCGCTGAGATGGAATCAACTTGATGATAACTGGGACGTGGAAGGTCTTTGGATTTTTAAAATTTTGCATCATGCTTTTATATTAATGGTAATAAGAGGAGTGAAAATGATAATGAGCCTAGGGAGACTTGCTGGAGCCACCTCATGTGTGAGAGTCGGTGAGGAGTGGATCAGTGACATACATAGAGCGTTGGCTGGGGCACTTCACCCTAGGAAGTGGGGGAGAGGTAAGCCCTGAGTCTGTGTAGGGGGACCCACAGGTTGGGTGAGAGATTTTGAGGATCTTTTGTCTGATTGCTTTGATTGTCTCAGTGCAAGAGAAAAAAAAGGGTTAGTAGCTGAGACTGAGCTTGGGAAAGAGAGATTAAGTACTCATATCCACAGAATCAAGAATAATTCTTGAGTCTGTTACCAGGATCCTGTACAGAGGATGAGGTAACACACCCCAGGGCAAGGTTCTGGGTCCGAGCGAGAGGACCTGAGGCAGTGACTGTCAACAATGCTACACACATTTTTAAAAAATTATGTAAGTTGACCTGAAAACGAGTCCTGGAGAATCAGTGTTGTTTTGTCAACTCCTCTGAGGTGATTCGAATGAGGAGAGCCATGGTTGACAATTAGAGTAGGCTACAGCTCCGGAGATCTCTTTACCACTTCAATAACAGGGGGAAAAGCCACGCAGTTCATTTATAAAGAATGGAAACATGGTTTGCATAATAGGGTAATCTGCTTGATAATAGCCTCATTCCTGATTTTTTTAGTGGGTAAATTATGTTCTGATACTGATGTAGCAGAGACAGAAATGCATTTAATATGATATAAATTATATTAGAAGGTTCAGGTTTTGTTTTCTTAGTCAACATTGACCGTCTCCTAACGTGATTCCTAAAAGTAATGTCTTGGTTTTATTTGTTTTTCTCCCAATGTTAATTTCAGTATGGTTTCAACATGGTCATGTCTCATCCACATGCTGTCAATGAGATTGCCCTAAGTTTAAACAACAAGAATCCCAGGTAAGCATGCTTCGTGCTAAGCAAGCCTACTTCAGACGAGAGAAAGCAGAGAGCTGGTTAACCCTTTTTGGGGGTTGGGGGGTGGGCATGAGCCGGTTAACCCTTAAAGAGCCCTGGTGGCATAGTGGCTAAGCTTTGTGCTGCCAACAGAAAGGTCAGTGCTTTGAACCCATCAGCCACTCAGTGGGTGAACCATAGGGCAGCCTTGGGAATCCCGGGGGACAGTTCTCTGTCCTCTGGTTGCTGTGAGTTAGTTGAAAGAGACTTGACACAGACTGGTTCAAGCTAACACTTACCACGTTAGGGTTTTGAAACGTTGGCTTGTGATTCTCTAAAATAAGACTGGCTCTCCATTTCTTGGCTGCATAGGATTTTCCTTTCAGCCAAAAACCATTCTTACATGTGGCAGAGTTGAGCGACTGGTGACAGCTCTGGCACTGCACTGCTACCCACAAGTTTGTATCCCTTTCAGTGCCTCATTCTTAACATCCTTGCTGTTAAATTTGATGGAGAGGGTGAAGTTGCCAGGAAGCAAGAGGGCCAAGAGAAGCTTGATAAAGATTCCGTGACAGCAGTTCATGTTGAAAGCTGCTGAGAATCTGTATCTCTACATGCGTGCCCTTTATTACCCAACAATGGACAACAACAAAAACCATGTCTGCAGATTACTTTCCTATACAGGCCAGCTCCACATAGTATGCATGTCCCAGATGACTTCCCAAAGCACGTGTTCCTTGATTCATTTCACTATTCTGATCTATTTTCCATCCTGGCATGTCATTCTGCATGTCAAATGTCTAATGCACGTTAATCAGGCACCTCTGCGTACACTGATTATGACGAAACTCTTGCTTCAGATTAAAAACAAACAAACCCTTGATTATTAATTAGATTCTTATTATTTGGAATACATTGCAAAATCATCAAAGTCCAATTCCAATGTGGAATATTGTTTCCAAGTTTACCTGATTAAAACATGACAACTTTGTGGGTGCCTCCATGATTTATTAGACTCCCTGCTAGTCATACTTGTATGTTTCTGCCTTCCAGTACTCATAAAAAAGGCAAACAAAAACAGTTGGCATGTCAACTATCCAGAAGGTGTTTGCTTAAGAAAGATGAAATAACTAAAGTGGTCCGAAGATGAAGAACCAATGAACATAGTCGACATTCTGTATATTTGAAAGCTTAAAATGCATCTCTAGGTTCTCCTTTGCAAAGCACTTCAGAGGGAGTTTTCCTTTCTGAACCAGTGAAAGATTTTATAGTAATGCAGCTGTTACCCAGTTCTCTCCAGATCTTCTGCATATAAAGAATAAATGATGGAAACTTGCATTGTCCTGGGAGATTTTTATGGAGCCATCTGTAAAAGAACAGATTTGAAATGTAGGACTTTTCTTTTCTTTTTTTTTTTATTAAGTTGTTAGGCAAATGTTTTGCCTCTGGCACCAAAACTTTCACAAAATATTTACTCAGTGGTTTGTTTTCCTGTACGGTCTCAAGTTTCCTGTTGTGTTTAGCTCCTAATGATTTTTTCTGTTCCCAACCACATTTCACCAAGTCACCTAGTAGGAGGGAAAACGAGACTGTTCTTCCCAGCCTTGGTTTTCCTTGCTGAGTAATTTGCTATGTGAGAGTGGAAAGCATTCTTTTCAAGTTTGCCATCTAAGACAAGTCACACATTTAGCAGTTAATAAAGGCTTGCAGGTATACTTTAATCTAAACATGCCTTAGATAGTGAAGGCTTTAACAAACAAATCTGTTGAAATATGATGATAGTTCATTATTATCATATCCATCTTGGGAGGAAGGAACAACTGATTCATCCTGGTGGCATTTGCATTGATTGATGTTTGTTTTCTTCTCATTTTAACAGAACAAAAGCCCTTGTCTTAGAACTGTTGGCTGCCGTTTGTCTTGTCAGAGGCGGACATGAAATAATCTTATCAGCATTTGATAACTTTAAGGAGGTAGGATACTATATAGTTTTTAATAAAATACACAAATACCTTATATATGAGCATTTTTTTTCAGAATTATTTACCTTTTCATTTCTTCTCGGTCCAAAAATGTCTCAATAATCAATTTTCTGAAATGTTACTAAAGAGAAAGTGATTGCTGGCTCTACTAGCTTAACTCTGCCATTAAGCTTTCTTTGGGCTCTCATTTCCAGGAAAAAAGTAAAAATATTTGCACTATGCATTGTCCCTTGGAGGTCTTGGAAGAACTAGTTTGATGGCAGGTTTTGTTAGATGGATGTGGTTTTCATTACATCGCACACTTTCACCTGTCATGTCAATCTTTATGAACCTTTTCTTCATTGTCACTCTCTCCAAATCATATTTATTATCATTGTTTTTGCTTAGTGCTATGAAGAGCCTATGGAATTAAAATACAGAACCTAATTTTAGGAGTATGTCATCTTAATCAAATGATTCTATTATAGATGAATAATAAACTGATGGACATGCATGTATAAAAATGAAGACTAAGTAGTTACAAAAGAAGAAACGTGTGTGTGTGTGTGTGTGTGTAATCTATCAAGTATTCATCCTCGAAGTAGCACAATATCACGAGTGAAGTATGCCTAATTTTCTTGCATGATAAGATACAATATTCCATAGTCAGGAAAAGTATCTCTTAGTTCACCTAGTATAGGTTGAATGTCTTTCAGGTGAGCAGTAGCAAACATAATCCTTGGAAAATACTGAGGGTATTTAAATCTCCAAGTTACAGAAGGACCCCTAGTTAAGTTGTAGGCTGTATCCTAGTAATAACATTTGAGTTCGAGTCCTAGGGATGGAGACCTAGATTGGATGAAAGTCCAAATCTTTGGCTTCCAAACTACGACATATTGGGCTGAGCCCTGGTGGCGTAGTGGTCGTGCGTGGGACTGCAGCCCACTGGGTTGGAGGTTCAAATCCATCAGCAAAGCTGGGCCTCCTACTCCCACCACCAGAGGGCAGTGATGCCCCCCCCCCCAAAAAAAAAAAACTATGTCATATTTTCCAAATACTTACTGAGCACAAGACTTTGTCAGGTATTCCCAAAGGATTATTTGGTTCTGTGATAACATCTGTGAGACAAGTGTCCATCTCTTCTCCACCATATACTTCTATAGACTCAAATACAAATACAGCATCTCCCTGTTTATTTTACTCGGTAGTTGGCAGAGCCAGGGTCAAAATTTGTTGCTACTCATACTAACTGCTGGTTTTATGGAATTAGTAACATTTGGGTTTGGTAGTATGTGAATTATCAGAAGGAAGTACTGAATTAGAAAAGCCTCCCTTTAATTCAGACTTACTACCAAGTTTCTCAGTGTACTAGAGAATGACCCCATGATTGTGTACATAGATTAGGAAACTTCATAGATGTAAACAGGAAAAACAGCCTGCCGATTCTTTATTTGCATGGTTCGTCCCCATTCTATCATTACTTCAAGATCTTGCTACTATTCACTTTGGGCCAACCCTGGACAGAACCTATACACATACTGACTTTTTGTCTATTTAACAGTGACAGTGGGAAAAAGTATTGGTTTCATCATCCTCCTTGACCATGAGATCAAAAGAACTGGATGGTGCCCACCTCCCACCACCAACTGCTCTGAAAGGGATCACATGAGAATGGGAGAAAAATGTGGAACCAAACTCATAATTGTAAACAGACCAGGATTACTGGTTGAATAGAGACTGATGGAACCTCTGAGACTTGTCTCTCAGTCTCCTGACAGGTCTAGAACTGATCTTTTCCCCAGGGCCTATTTTTAGCCAAACCAGAAACAGGTATTTAAGGAGAATAATAACACTCGAGAGGAACACACACACTTTAGAGTAATCTGCTCTCGAATAGCAAAAGGACAGCCTTTACCCAAAGAAAGAGTTCAGAAGAGTTAAAAAAAAAGAAAGAACAACAAGGACATAGAGAAATGGGGAGATTCGTGTTACAAAAAAAAAAGTGTGTACTTTATTGAATGGAAACTGATTGTGCTCTATAAACCTTCACCCAATTAAAAAGGTTTTCTTTAAAAAAAAAAAAAGGAAGGAAAAATAAGAAGTATCCAGGTTCAAAAAAATAATACAATGGCTGAGCCCCGGTGGCGTAGTGGTTGTGTCCAGGACTGCAGCCCACTGAGTTGGCGGTTCAAGTACAGCAGCAGCTCTTCAGGAGCAAGGCTGGGCCTCCTACTCCCACCAGAGGGCAGTGATGCCCCCCCCCCAAAAAAATGATGACGAGTCATAGTATTGAAATGCATACTGGAGCTTTCAAGAGAAATGACGAGACAACATTATAGGAATGCTTACTTGAAGGTTTTTATGTGACATACATATTTTATACATTTTACATTTACAAGTAAGGAAGCTCTGGATGGATGGGTACAATTGGAAAGAGAAACAGCCACTAAAAGAACTCTCAAATCTTTGCGAACTTGATCATTAGTTCATGTTTGGAAATAGCCCATTCCATTTTCTTTCTACCCTACAAACAGTGTGCTATTTCCAGTGACTGTTGCTATTTTGATTATATGTTGATTTGTTGTTCTATTTGATTATATTATAGATCAAATTATGTCCCAGAAATACAGTTGGGCAGTCAATATAACTTACAGCCAGTGATTCATGGGAGGAGTATTGATTTTGTTTTCTCGTAGGAGGAAAGAGTATCTCTTGTCAGTATGGTAGACATACAAATATTTGTAGAATTGAGTTTTAACTATCTGGTGTCTAAATTAATTACGGGTTAGCCATTTAGGATGTAAGTGTGTGTTGGGAGGGAAAAAAAGATAATCTTACTAAACCGAATAGCTGTCTAGAGGTAATGAGATCTCATTTGGGGTCTCCATTCTGGAGATTTGTTTTAAATTTGTCTCATTTTTCTGTGCTTATTTCTGAGTGTTAGTGGATGGCTAGGTTCTGATTCTCCATGGAATGGTATTTACATCTAAGAGAAACAATACTGTGTGAAAGAAGGCCTTGGAGATCATTTGGGGAGTGCTCTTGGTTTGCATTTTATAACCTCAAGCTTTGGTGTCCCTGTAGCCAAACAGCCTTGGGAATAGACAAGGCAGGAACATGTCTGAACAATTCATTCCAATGGAGAAGTCAAAGGGATACTAAATTGCTTACCTGCCCAATCATAGTGTGCAAAGTGGTTGACTCTGATTTAAAAATACTGTGCCATTCATAGCACAAGGTATTTTTAAATCCTTCCCTCTTTTTTCTTTCTTACGCATCATAGTGATGGATGTACTCTTTAATCCTTTACACCACACAGTTATTGGAAACTTCTGGTTTGATCGAGACATGGAAGGCAGCTATTTCTTATTAGGAAGAGTTGCCCGTATGATCTGTGTTTCCTATGCAGGTAGGGTCCTGGTCAGTGAGTAATATTGCCTAGGCTAGCAATGACAGAGAGAGAAGCAGGTAAGATACAAGGATAGCAGAGGTTAAGGCCAAAGAAAATATTTTTCCATCACAAACATTGATAGTATTTTTTTGTTACCACTTTTAGTAGAGTGGGATTGTGCCAGTTCCCAAAGAAGGACCAAAGGATGATCCCCTTTTTTGACTAGCGTGGGAGGAAAGAAGATCATTCATTCAGCATCACATATCAATGTCCTCTTTGGGCAAAGCAATATCGAACCTTTTTGACTGGGATCACCTTCAGAGCCCAGCAGTGCATGATGCTGCAAATTAGCACCCAAATGCTAAAAGGCTATTTGAAAACTACATGTTCTCCCCCGTCCCACTCCCCCCAGATCATTAGTCAACAAATGGATCTAATTTGATCACTATTCAATGGAGCTCTGCAGGTGTACTGGTTACCTTTGGGGCTGCTAGCCACCAAGTCAGAAATTCAGAACTACCAGCCACTGTGAGAAGAGAGAGGAGGCTTTGCGTAGAGTTACAGTCTCAGAAAACAAACCCCTAGGGACCATCGTACTCCACCCTATAGGGTTGGTCTGAGTCTGAATGAATTAGATGGCAATGAATTTGAAAGGTTTCCTTTTTAAAAAAATTAATTCAAAAAGAGCCTGGTATGACAGTGAATGGGGAAGCACTTAGTTGCTAAAGGACAGGTGAACTATTTAAGCCCCCAACCATTTTGTGGGAGAGATGTAAACTATCAGCTGCCATCAAGGTGATGGTTCTGCAAAGCCCTGGGGTCAGGTCCCCTCTGCCCTGCCTTGTTGCTGTGAGTTGGAATTGAGTGGACAGCACCAGTTTGGGTTTTTGCTGTTGATTCAAAAGTAAATTGGGGGCTGAGCCCTGGTGGCGTAGTGGTTGTGCGTGGGACTGCGGCCCACTGGGACGGAGGTTCAATTCCAGCAGTGGGGCTGGGCCTCCTACTCCCACCACTGGAGAGCAGTGATACCCCCCCCCCCCAAAAAAAAAAAAGGCCTAATCAAATGTAAATTGGGGCAAGCTATCTCTTTAGCTCTTGGTAGACTTGGTTTCCTCATTTTCTCACAGTCTCATTCTTCTTCAGAATCAAAACAGCCTGAGTTTTCTATTTCCCCTTCTCAAGAATCTTGCTCTATGTCTGATAGCATCTGAGGTACATGTTTTAAGAAATAGGGAGTGCTTCCAATTAATAGTAACTGATGTTAGGAAGACTCATCCAAGACCTTATATCCGTAGACTTAATGGAGAAGAATGTACAATGAGCTTTCATGAAGTAAATTCAGATGGTAAATATTTATCAAATATGGCTTGTGACATATCTGAGAACATGAGTGTATTAGATGAATACTAACCAGCTAATAATCACGCACTCCTGGATTCTTTTCCCTTAAAATATATCTATATCTATGTATATTTTAAAAATCATTTTATTG
The DNA here is from genome assembly GCA_004026705.1 of Nesogale talazaci. Classification (NCBI taxonomy): domain Eukaryota; kingdom Metazoa; phylum Chordata; class Mammalia; order Afrosoricida; family Tenrecidae; genus Nesogale; species Nesogale talazaci. Next base: position 2,471 of record PVJH01022079.1, on the reverse strand, counting down.
GGGCACTCTTACAAATCTTTTGACAACCTATCATTCAGTGGTATTAACACACTTGTACCTAAGCTGCCATCAACATCCCCAAAACATTTTCTTTCAACTTGAGCCCTTGGTATCAACTTCTCATTTTTCCCCTCTCGCCCTCCCCCCAAATATATTTTTAAAATAAAAGGAATTAACAGATGTGGTTTTGGCATTGAAACATCTCTTCATGAAAATGGATGCTCCTGAAATGGAGATCAGAGTGAGAACAAGAAGTCATCTGTTTTTTCTTATTGGCTAAGGTAGCCACATGGAAGGACATAGAACAATCCTCCCTAAATTGATTTCCCCCCCTCCCCCCCATAATTGTCTGATGATGAATCTTTTTTATCATTTGGTCTGTGCTAAGGGAAGAAAAATGTTTGAAAGTTACGGTCACTCTTTGTAATCCTATCAGTTCTGGGTCTTGTTTGCGAGAATCGGGAACTTATTTGGAGGATGTTGCGGAAGGAGTGCACAGACGGGGACCAGTCTGCGGAAAGAGGCGGGCATTCTTAAAGTGTGTCCAGCACTATTCAGGATCTGCTCATGTTTTCTCCTTCCCTCTCAGATAGCATGGTCTGCAGCTAGCAATCCTCCAGGCCATACAAGTACACTTACCAGTTAAGGACATCCACAAGCTCTTCTAGATTCATAAAAATGATCATTAATCCATTTTTTATTAAAAATCATTTTATTGGGGGCTCATACATTATTTTTCACAATACATTAATACATATACTGTGCCAAGCACCTTCACGTGTCTGCTGCCTAATCATTCTCTAAATATCTGCTTTTCCACTTGAGCCTTGATATCACTTTCCCATCCTTTCCCCACTGTCCCTGCTCCCCCTCCCACCAACCCTCAATACTTACAAATTATTGGAGAATTTTCTTTTTTTTTTGGGGGGGGGGGGCATCACTGCTCTCCGGTGGTGGAAGTAGGAGGCCCAGCTCAGCCCCACTGCTGGAATTGAACCTCCGTCCCAGTGGGCCGCAGTCCCGCGCACAACCACTATGCCACCGGGGCTCAGCGCAATACTTTATAAATTATTATTGTTCTGTCATATCTTATACTGCCTCACCCCCCGCCCACTTCTTTGATGTCTGTCTTCCAGATAGGAGGTTATGTGTAGACCCTTGAAGTTGGTTCCATCTCTCTACCCCACCTTCTCTCCACCCATCTAGTAACTCCAGTCTCACCACTGGCCCCAAGGGGCTCATCCGTCCCAGGTTCCCCATATCTCCAGCTCCCCTCTCTACCAGTGTACCTTCTCTAGTCCAGCCGGACTTGTAAGGTAGAGTTTGGACCATGATAGTTGGGGGGAGATCATTAATCCTTTAAAAACAAAACATAAGCCCTTGAAGTCTTCAATCCAGTCCTTACTATCCTCACCTTTTTTCTAATCTCACCTTTTTAAAGAAGTCTTTTTTGTGGTATCAGAAATTTACTTTTAAAAAATTTGTCTCTAAAAATCTGACCTCACAAAAAGCTCCCATTTGAAACCAAAGGGTAATTACAGACTCCATGGACTCTGTGGCGAGACAACCCATGGCGACACTAGTAAGAAAGCCCTCCTGAGGCTTGGAGCCTCTAGAGCTCCCCCAGGCTGCTTGAAGTCACACCTGGAACTCATCAGGATGCCAGATTGAGTATAACGATGTCCTCTTCTACTTCCATAATGAGAGCATATGGCTCTGCCAAAAAGTCTGCGTTTGGTTATTCTAGAAGCTCATCTCTCACTCCTCTCAGCCCTGCCCTCCTCCACCGCCCCCATTTCTGAGTTTCCACTATAGATAGATGGAACCTTTGTGAGTCACTCAAGGCCACCATCTCTCTTCCACATAGCACTCTTGGCAGTAGCCGTGATGATTATGTTTTGCCTGTTGCTAGAAGGCTTCCCAAGAAAGCTGATGTGGTTAGCTACTGGGCATGTGAAAGAAAGCGTGCTACACATTATTAAACTGATTTACGAAAGCCTGTCAAGTTTTATTTACAGTGGTCCAAACCAGGCAGGCAGGAGAGCAGACATGTTGGTGTGCTGCCAGCATCCACCCACGTTTAATCCTGTCTGATCTAACTTCTCCAGCATCTGAGGGCACAGGACAATGCTCAGGATAAGGAGCACGATTTTTTTTTTTATTTATGGTTTCATTTAGCACCAGTAAAACTCCCAAATACCGGGCCATCTATTCATTTTCTTTCTTTTTTGTTTTTCTGGCCATCACTGCTCTCCAGTGGTGGGAGTAGGAGACCCAGCCCCACTGCTGGAATTGAACCTCCGTCCCAGTGGGTCGCAGTCCCACGCACAACCACTACACCACCGGGGCTCAGCCTCATCTATTCGTTTTCTTCACTGCACAGCCTGGCATTGGGACTTGGGACTCTGATCACCAGATGGGCTACTCTTTCTACAATGGCTTTGCAATTCTTGGAGGAAACGTTGTGAGCC